>CM054060.1:261567227-261747069 GCA_028641055.1 Alopecurus myosuroides
CCACTTGGGTCATCTGAGCCAACAGTTCCCCCATTGGTGGTGGCGGAGGCGGGTTGTTCCTGGTTGGAGGCATCCTGAACAGAAATTCATTTTAGCACAACAACAGAAAAGGATAGACTTGGTAACCGAAAGATAGATTATTCCGACGCATGAATAGATAACCAACAGGTACATCATCATCACATGTTCAAATACATCAGAATATCCAACAGACCAATACATGGTTCGAGAACGAAAGGATAAACTAGACACAGCTAGTAATGGATACAACGGTACTCCCATGCTCATCACGCAGGACGGCGGTGAGTAGTACGACGAGAGATACGGTGAGGAGGAACCCCACGGAAGTAGGTATCACGACGATCCATGTAGATAGGAACTGCTCTGAGAGCAACTCTCGGTGTGGTGAAGTAGAAAGCGTCCTCTCCCTGTGCTCCATAGCGGGGAATCCCTGTGTAACCAGCTCCGAGGTCGAGAAGTGGGCCTCTGATCGGCTCGTAACCTCCAGCATCTGGCAACGGAAGACCAGCTGGCTGAACGACACGTGCGAAGCGCTCGTCTCCAACAAAGTCTGTGGTGTACGTCGCCAGACGAGTGAGAGCAAGGTGGAGCTGCTCCCTGACTGAGGCCAACTCCTGAGCAAGTGTGGAAGCAACGGCATCACTGTGACTAGCGAACTGGGCAGTGGTCTGGAGCCTGGAGCTATCAGTCTCGTAGGTATCCATGTCGCGGTGGACAGTGAAGTGAACTTCCGCTGCCGTGATGTAACCACGGGGGATGTGACGAAAACTGGACTTATCAAACCCCCAGTAGTCAGCACGGAGAACGGTGATACTCACGTACGCTGCCTGCTGCACTGCCATATCCACTGTGGACCCTACTGCCTCGTACTGGTGTGCAATGCTCCTGCCATCATCCGACAGAATGTAGACGATAGCCCGGTAGCAAGTCTGGTCAAACTCTCGCTGGTGCTCGTAAACCTGGTACTCTGGTGCCCAACGGAACCCCAGATAGGTAACCATGTCTCTCAGCAACTCCGGAAAACCGGCGGTGCTCTCACAGCGAGTCATGCGAACCACCTGCGGATAGTAGTTGAGACCCATCTGCAGATGATTTGGAATGTTTTGATTAGACTCCGGTAGAAGGAAAAGGATGTGGAAAACAACAACAAGGTTCAATGGACGAAAAGGATGTTGAAAAGAACATGATATTGAAGCAACATCGGGAAACGAGACCAAAAGTCCTGAGGTACTACAGATAACCCAAAACACGTGAAATCCTAACTTGAAAGTTTAGGTGAGAACAGAAAACAACGTTGCACTTCCTTACCAGAAAAGGGTGGGTGGGTGGGGAAAGAAGAAAAATGGCAGAATTCCTACTCTCACGTTTCATTTTTCCTATATAGCTACAAAATAGTTTCTAGACTCAACTGCGACCAGTAAAAAGGGATCCTACAGGCAGACAGGCTCTGATACCATTTGTCGCACCCAAGGTTTCTAGAGGATACTCATCGCACGAACTGGAAGTCAGGTGCTTGGATTATGGGGCATAACTGCTCCCACGTCCCAGCTTCCTGGTAGGCCTGCGCTTATGCGCGACAACACAAGCCCTGCTTCCACCGTCGAATTAAACTATCCGCTAGGAACCTAAGGCACTACTGTCGACGTACTTCATATTCAAACACGCACTGTACGTCAACAGCTTAGAACGAAATGATAACACAAACTGTCTCTAAGACACAAAAGAATGAAATAAGTGCAACTGGCCTTCACTAAGGCAGAAATATCGAATACAGTCATCCAGAGGACACATGTCCCAACATATCATTCATTACAACAGCGGAAGCAATCAAAGGGGTCTGAGTACAGACAAATCCATGGCTTAAGAAGCCGGAGAAAATAAATAAGACGAAGCCCATCCACGTAGGTTCTGGATCCTGCCCTGGTCCAGCTAACTACTCGTCTGCAGTCTCGTCGAACTCCACAAAGTAGCCATCCTGGGAAGCATCGTAGTCGTAGTCGTACTCTGCGTAAACCACAGCCCCAACGGGGTCAGTACATCCAAGTACTGGCAAGCAAGACTCACAGTTCATCAAAGAGTTACCCGTCAACACAAGCATAGATGCTTGGGATCAACGGAAGGAAGGGGTGAAATAAAAGTTGCTGCTGGCTGCTCTAACCAACTACAGAAAGATCTACAAGTTCCGGCTAATAGAATAAGATAAGATCGAGGATTGTAACCAACGGAAAGATAACTTCAACCAAACCCATCCTGGATCTCGCCCCTTATCCAAAGAAGCAATCCGAGGATAACTCACACGGTTGTGATAAGGTGAATCAAGTTATTGTGTGAATAACCTATTACTAGTCAAGTTATTAATCATTGGGTGAAACATGATTGATCATTATGTTGAAGTTGTCCTGAGTACTTGTTAGCCAGTACTTTCACCAAGTAATCCATAACCGCGGAAAACACGGCTTCTCGAGAAGATTATCCCTGCATGGTTGCACCAATTTGGCCGTACACTCATGAATATCCCGCCGGATGGGATGCCTCCCACCAAGCGGGGCACTCAACACAACCAACCATTCTTCGCATCAAGCCCAAAGCACCTTGGGCGCACGGCTAATCAAGCCCAGAAGAAAATGGACCATCATAGCACTCTAAGACCGTGTCCCCCTATATGCCGACTACGAAAGTTCCACCCTGCGCTGGGCTCGCAAAAACATGCATGCGGCAAATGGAAAACACGAACTAAATGAGGCGATTTGGACGAGATGCGAATCAGGTCAAGTTGAGGGGGCGCCCATACTCGCTTCCCAAATGCGGGTAGTGCGCTCATCATGGATCAGTAGACAAGACCCTTTTCCTATTAGGGTCGACACTAGCAGGCTCCAAAACCACTCATGGGCCTCCTGCCGGTGCCTTATCATCAAATTATTATTACCATTAGCAATTAACAGGATTGATTGATTAACATCGAGCCCCCGGTACAAAATAATAAGATAGTAAAAGTAGTAACCGACAACAGTCTCGAGTAAAAGCAACCCTAAGCATGCTAGATAATACTAAGGCACAAGCAAAGGCTGTAGGTATGGAGGTGAGGCAATATCATTGGTTCAGGGTATCATGTGATAGGTTCGGAGAACAAGCAACGATACATAGGGCTAGCAATAGTAGACAAAAGGATAGTATCGACAACAAGTGTGGAAAGGAACTCGATGATTCATGCGAGTGATAACTTGCCTGGAAGCTCAACAGCCGGGTACTGAGCTAGGTCCTGGGTAGTGGTGTCGTAAGGATCGTCGGTCTCAACGTAGTCGTCGTCTAACCGAGAAGAAGCAAGAACAACAACGAAGGAAGACGACAATCAATACATGGCATATGTGCACAAACATTGGGATGATACATGTTATGTTAATAGATGCACCAAACTAAACTAGTTGATATGAAACACAAGTTTAAGGGGATTCCATATGCAAAGGTTGCATATGGAAGCCCATGCTTTAGAGTTGAATTAATTGTTCTATCACTAAGCATCATGTGTAAGTGACTTAGTATGATGCATGCATGATGAGGAACAATAAGATAACAAAATTAAATGCAATTAGAATGATAGTTAACAATTTAGAAAAGCATTTATTAAGTTTGGAATTTTGTTACTTAAACATGGTACACAAACAATTATTGTTTTCATCAAGTTAGGGTGTGCAAAACAATTTACAAATTTTATATTTGAAAAGGTTATCAAATTTTAGTTGAGTTACATGTTTCACATTTTGAAATTGGACTTTAGATTATTTAATTATGAATTAAACAAGATTTAAATTGTTTAGGCAATTTAAATTATTCAAACCAGAAAACAAAATTTATATTTGAATAGAGCATTCAAAAAGGTGTGAAAAACATATTTTATTTGAATTATTTGAAAACAGTATGAATTAGTTATGAATTATTTCAATTTGCATTTGAATTATTCAAATTTGAAATTTAAAAGTATTTTGAGAATTCAAAACAGAACACAAATGTAATATTTGGAAAGTTTATAAAATTTGGATCAGAATAGACATCAAGTTTGTTTTTGTTGGTATTATAAAACCCAAGATATTGAATTTTGAAGTTTGTATTCAAATCTGTTATTTTAAAAAAAAAGAAACAGAAAACAAGTTATACTTTTGTCACCGTGCACAGGGTCTACCCACACGCTGTCAGGTGGCCCTGTGGCACTGCGTGTGTGCGTGGCAGCGAGGGAGGCTGACCAGCGGGCCCGGGCTGTCAGCGCGGAGGCGAAAAAATAGCCAAAAGGGTGTTGCGCTCCGCGGGGCTCGAACCCGAGATCTACTGCACCGCGCGCAAGGGACTGGCCAGCTGCGCTAGCGATCGATTCGTGACAGGAGAAGGGTGCGCGGGAGGTTAAGCTTCAGTGTTCGCTAACTCTGAATTTTCTGCTGCAGTTTCAGTTACAGCGACAGGGCATCGCTCGATCCCGTGGTCGCCGGCGGCAACGGTGTGCTGCGGATGCGCACGGCTGAGCACCGCGGTGAAGTGCGCGTGTGCTTGTGCTACTGGGGGGTGACCTGGGCGCGCTCGGTGCGTGAGCAGAGAGGAAGAAAAGGCGAGGGGATCGTCGGGGGGGTGCTCACCGTGAGCTGCAGGGCTTGCCGGAGAAACGCGGACGGCGGCGAGGCTGAGGCTCTCCTCAAGCCTCACAGAAGTGTCGACGACGAAGAGCGAACTGGGGCCGATCCATTCCAGCAGATAGAACACCGGGCCAGACACTGGAGACGGCACCCGCTGCCGGAATTCAGAGAAGCGGCGGTGGAAAATACAGTACAGAGGAGGTGGAGGTGAGAGCGATGGCGGCTGTGGCGGGGCTCGCGGGGAAGGTAGCTAGGGTTTGCGGCAGGGGGGTGGACGCCGCGGTGGTTTTATGGAGTAGGTGGATGAGTACGGCGCGCCATCGGGGGGGGGTTCTGTGGAGGATCAACGATGGAGGCGTGCTCGTACACCATGACGCCAGCAGGGGGAGGAGGACGACAGCGACGTGAGGGGAAGTGTTACCGGGCCAAAGGTAACGGGCTGGGCTGGGTGCTTAGCTGCTGCTGCTCTCCTCCCTTTTTCTATTCCTTCTGGTTTTTTTTTTTTTTTGTAGCAAATGCTTTTGGAAGAAAACTGTTAGGGTTTTGTCTAAAGAAAATTTTGAAAAAAATTAGTTAAGCCTTTTAGGTAATTAGGAACCACATTGCATACTTGGATTTCAAAAATTGTAATTTAAAGTGGGGTTTTGTATTTGAAACCAAATTAGAGGGATTTTTATTTATTATCTCATTAATAAAAACATGTATTTGAATAGGGTTACCCCTAGATTAAAATTGACTTTTAGGATCACAAACATGTGGTGAATTGTTATGTTTTCAAAAGAGTGCTGATTTGAAACTTGGTTTGAAATGGAAAATGATTTAGGAGTTAATGATTTAATTAATTGATTTGATAATTGGTTTGATTAAAGCAACAATTTGAGAAGTGAAAAACAAGGAATAAAAGGGTTGTTTTTATTTGTTATTTTGGTTCCAATAGTTGTAACAGAGCAAGTATGAAACCATGTTTGAATAAGGTTTAAGTTTGAGTTGTGAAAACAGGATAAAACAGATAGGAAACAAATGCACACAATAAGTAAACATGATGACATGATGCATTGCTTGAAATAAAACAAAGAACAAAGCATTCTAGGGGTATTTTCATACTTGGGATGTTACATCTTCGTCCATGGTTGCCGATAAAGTTTAATCTCATTGAATCTTGGTGCCATAACCATACCACTCCATGGATTTGTGTTTTTGTTGACAATTCTTGGTAGGAATTGTTCCCTAGGGTACCATATGCATGCTAGATACAATAGTCTAGATCCACTTGTCACCGATCTAGTTTTGAACTCTACATTAGGATTGATTTTGTGCTGTTTTCGCAGTACCGAAATATCCGGTCCAGGTTTGAACCAGAATATCCGGGTGCACCGGAATATCCGGTTCAGTTCTGTACCGAAATATCCGGCTGAGTGCAGTACCGTTTGAGAACAACCCAAAATTAATCCTTGCTAGAATTCTTATTAGATTAATACCTGGAATCTTTTCAGTATCGTTTGAAAACAACCCAAAATTAATCCTTGCTAGAATTCTTATTAGATTAATACCTGGAATCTTTTCTATTGTTTTTATGCATGATTCATCCATTGCTTGACATATGTGCACTCATCCCCATTGATTTCCTTCTATTGTCTCGTTCACAGGTGGTTTCGGTGTTGAGAAGATGAGCACTCGCAAGCGCCACTCCTACAAGGAGACTAGTGATGAGGATCAAGGCGTTCAACGCCCTCCAAGGAAATCTAGTGGGAAGAAAGTGGTTTCATCTAGGCCCAAGAAGAAGACCTCTCAGCTCAACTATAAGTCCGATATTAGTGTTCCTGATTACACTTTGATAAGGCAGAAGGATTGCTACCTCTCTCCTCGGGATGTTGCTTGTGATCCTCGTTTCTGGAACCTGGAGCAGTCATACATCTATGCAGATATCTACTATGACTTTAGGTACCCTATCCGTGAGATGCACCCATTTGAGTTTGTTGTGATGAAGGAGAAGGAGGAGTTTGCTGATGCTGTGAGTATTGTTGAGAGGTTCGGGCTTGTGAAGCTCATGAAGACCCAGTGCCCGTACAACACCCAACCCATCACTCAGTTCATGTCTACTTTAGCCTTCAACAAGGACTCTGTTTGTAGCCTTAAGTGGATGACCCAGACCACTCCATGTGACGTTCCTTTTCACAGACTGGCTCTTCTTCTTGGTTACTGTTACATCACTTATCCTCCTGCTGGTCGCCGTGTGCATGAGGTGGAGAGACTTGGAGGGAGAGGTACATGGCAGAGTTATATGCTCAAGGATTTATTGTTGGGGGCTTGTAGGGACTTCTTCCTCTCTATGATCAGCTTGTGCGTATCTTCAGATCCTTCTTGGTGCCGAGTGGAGGTAATAATGATGCTCTCACCACTCCTCTATGCAATCTCCTTATCTTGGCAAAGGAGTGCATGGAATATGAGGATCCTTCTGCTTCCTATACTGTGGATGTCATGGATATTATTTATCATGAGCTGCACTCTGCTTTGATTGGTGGGAACACCATTCCCTATGGTCCTTAAATCATGATGCTTATCAAGGATGTGATGAAGAGGGATTTCTCCGAGCTACCCATGGAGCCTCACAAGGTCAAGAAGCTGTACATAAAGAGGAAGAAGGTTACTCCTGCTGCTCCTGTTCCTCCATTTGAGGGTGGTTCCTCTATGGGGTGTGTGCCCTCTTCTAGGGCTCGGCCTGCTTCCACCCCTGGTTCCAACACTCTGCGCCATGTCAAGAAGCTCTCCTGGTTTCAGCGCAATGTGATGTGCATGAAGGTGGACATCCATAAGAAGCAGTACAAGGCCTACTGCAGAGACACAGCTATGTCCAGTACCTAGAGTCAGATTCTTCACCACGTGAGTGGTGCTACTGGTGATCTTCCTACTCCTCTTGTTCCTCGGTCTTACACTCAGTGGTCTGCTGATGATCGCACTCCTTGGGAGCGCATTGAGGAGGCTCTCCGTACCACTTCTTCTTCCACCTTCAGGGCTCATGTTGATGAGTATGATGAGGAGGATGATGAGGCGACTGATGATGATCTGGAGGGAGAAGCGCAGGGTGATTCTGAGGCGTCTGCAGACAATTCTTCTGAGCATTCGGATGCTTAGACCTTGATGGGACGTTAGCTTAGTTATTTCTCTCCTTTTTGGTGTCTCGATGCCAAAGGGGGAGAAGTAGCTACTAGACTATGGGATTTGCATGGGTTCGGGCACAAGCATATGCTTTTATCATTTCGTGACAGCTTGTGTCCATTTAGACTTATTTTTGTGAACCTTGTTCGTTTTATTGTCTCATTTAAAACTATGTGTTATTGTGTTGTGAGACTATGTTGGTTATCTTGGATGTTATCATGGATTATCTATATGTTAGTGATGGATAGGTTGAGACTTCAAGTGCAGAGTGTGTAGCTAGTGGCAAGCCTTCTTCCCCACGAGGGTGACTCGAGGGTTTATATCGAACTCTTGGGGAGCCAGTATTTCAGCAGTTGTCTTCCAAGCTTCCTCCAGGATCCTGCAAACAAGTAGAGAATTTTGTGCCCTCAACCTCACCAAGTGTTTGTCAAGCATAAG
Source organism: Alopecurus myosuroides (assembly GCA_028641055.1). Classification (NCBI taxonomy): domain Eukaryota; kingdom Viridiplantae; phylum Streptophyta; class Magnoliopsida; order Poales; family Poaceae; genus Alopecurus; species Alopecurus myosuroides. Next base: position 261,575,462 of record CM054060.1, read on the forward strand.
GTGTGAGACTTCTAAATTGCAATGCAAAACTGAAAGTAAATGTGCAATAATTAAATCTACTACTAAATGCAAATGAGAAAATAAATATGCAATGGATTATTTTTGTATTTTTGTGATGCAAGTGGTGATGGAGATAATGTAAATTCGAATTGGAGATGCAAGTAAAGTAAATTGCAGCAAAGTAACTAGAGTGTTTTCTTCTAATTAAAATAGGACCGGGGTTCATGGTTTCACACTCGCATTCTCTCAAATGAAGTGGTAGACGGTGGACATAAAGAATTACATGTGAGATTACAATAACATATTTAACATTGAGTACTTTCATATGGGCATCACGTCCTAGCATAGAGATCTCTACGGCCATATTGATCCCTCTTATACTCCACCAAGATGCGAAATAAATCATAACACCTCGATAATTAAGGAAAAACCAGAGTATAGCTTTAAGCAATGTGACATGAAGTTGAAGTAAGAACTTGCTAGATCTAGTCATGGAGATTGATTAGTGTCACTTCAAATCCCCGGTAACAAGGTACTCCTTTTTATCCCTAGTGAGGTAACTAAGAAAGGTTTAACAAAACTTAAGTGGATCGCTGAACTTCTGTGACTTTCACAACACTAGCCACCCCCCCGTTACTCCAACTAATGCACCCATCACCCCACACACGCTCCCAAGAACTAGATTGATCAAAGCTAGCAAATAAGAACGGGGTACATAAGATACATCTACTCAAATAACTCAAGAGAAACAATTGCAATCTCAGATTCAATAACTCATAGAAAAGATCCACCACATAGGAATTACAACGGTGCCCGTAATCATGTGAGGCAGCTCATACAGATCTAATTAGTGAAGCACATAGAGAGAGAGAGATACAAGTGCTACTTCCACAAACCCATAGCCCTGGGGTGGACTACTCCCTCTTCATGGAGATGTCGATGGAGATGACGTTGGAGGGGTAGGAGATCACACCGGCGGCGCCCCACCGGAGTTTTCCCCCTCCAATCTGGAACTTATGGTCTCTGTTTCGATGTTTCGGTGTTTCGGCGGCGCTCTCCTCCGTAAGGGTACGGGGGACCCTTTTTATAGTCGGTTTTAGGTCAAGACGGAGTCGGTAAGTCGAAGATGGAAGGAATTGGGGCCACAGGGGCCAAAAGGGGGCCTCTCACGCGGCCGAGGAATCTGGCCGCGTGGAGGGTCCTCTTTTGGGCCTCCTTGCCCAATTCTCGTGGATCCTTCGCCCGCAAGTCTTCTCCTTCCAAAAAAATGACCCCCGCAGATTTTCAGGTGATTTCGCGGAAGTTTGCCCCCTGAAACGTCAAAAATATAGAAAACGGGGTTTCTGACAGGCAGGGTTAATTCCATAAAAGTTGGGGGACTTTGTAATTTAACCCCAAAATACTATAAAACATTGAATTATACCCTTACATGACGCAATATGTAATAGAAAACCATGTGAAAATATGCAAAATTCATCTATGCATTTTACATGCATCAGTTAGTGGTTATCTTGATTATCTATCTTATATGTTGAGGATATTATCTATTGTTGTGCTTGGTTATTTTTGATATCATCTCTACGCACAAGGTATATATTTCTATCTCATTCTCAACATGTTTGTGATACTGTTACTTTGGCATGTTCGCTACTTGTTGGAAATTACTCCCTGTATATTATTGCATCTATTTGCATTTGAGGAAAACAAAATATATGCATATAGATAGGGGGATACATTTCCATTTTGTTTCAAAAATGTTCTCGTCAAGGTTTTATTGCAAATCTTAGTATTGTCATCTAACACCAAAAAGGGGGAGATTGAAAGTGCATTTCGTTTTCCCGGTGTTTTGTGTGTTAGTTAAAAATACTAAGTACTTTATTTATCGAGGTGTTTAGTGTTCAAGTGTTATACTTAACATCGACATCAATCACCGAAAAGATCGGTGAAGTTTTGCCTAAGAGATTTGAGACAGAGGTCAACCGGATTATTGGAACCGGATTATTAGGAGGAGCCGGATATTCCGGTTAGGAAAATTTCGGACCATTTTCGGGACAGAGATGAGCCGTATATTTGGTACATGATTAATCATCTCAGACCGGATATTCCGGTTGTGGAGTTTTTGCTCGAAAACGGCTAAGGACTGGAGATAAAACTGACAGAGATGGACCAGATTATTGGTACCGGATTATTCCGGAGGAGCCGGAATATCCGGTATGGTTGCCTGCGCGGGACAGAGACGAGCCAGATTATTGGTACCAGATTATTCAAACGCAACCGGATATTCCCGTTAAAGTCAACATGATTCGAGCAAAACAGCAGACCGGATATTCCGGTCCCAAATTCCTACAAAACAGCTAGTTTTGGGGAGGGGCTATAAATACCCCTCCTCTTCCTCCTTGAGCTTTAATTCTTCCCCTTGGCATTCAATAGAATTTAAGAGCTCACCAAATCCCTCATAACTCTCAATCCCTCCACCCAAACTCAAATATCTTCGGAGGATTGAAGGAGAAGGCCCCGATCTACATCTTCACCGAGCCGTTCTTCATTTCCCCTTCTCTAGCTTGAGGGGCCTACCCTAGGGTTTCCTATTGTGGAGAACCTAGGCATCTTGATACTTGTTGGTGATTCAAGAAGAGTTGGGAGCCCCCAATTTGGTTTTGGGTGTGTGCCCCAAGTTGTTTGTAAATGATTCGATTCCCGCCTCAAAGGGGATCAATAGTGGAAGGTGAACTAGGACTTTGTGGCGGGGTTCATCGGAGAATAGGGTGAGGCCTTTGTGGCGATGAGTAGGCCTTCGTGGCGAGCTCACACCCCTCCAACGAGACGTACTCCCTTAACAAGGAGGAACTCAGTATTACATCGTGTCTCCGCGTGCTCCAATTCGGTTACCTTGTTCACTTACTCCCCTTACTTGTGCTTGCATTATGATTGCTATTATCCTTGTCATATAGGTAAATTCACTTCAGCTGCATTATTTAGATAATTTACCTCTATGTCAAGACTAAATAAAAAAAATTAAAATGGGTCATAACACCTATTCACCCCCTCTAGGTGCCCATACTTTACTTTCAATACTTCAAAGGGAGATTCTCTAGTTTTTGTAATGAAGTTTGTATCTTATAGATTTTCTTGGACCTGCTATGTTTCTGTTGTACCACTCTGAGAGACGTAATATTCACGGATAAGTCCTTCTGTGAGTATTATATCAACGACTTGTGCACTACACATGAAGTGGTGTGGTGGGTCAGCAAAATAGTCATTTTACGACAATACTTAGTCTAATAGGAAATATAACAATACCACACGAGTTCATCGGTATTCCTTGCTATTGTCGGAATAGGAATCTACATACATGTTTCCGTCACTGTTTATTTGACCACTTGCACAAGTGAACCAACTAGATATAATAGTATCGCAAGGTGCAAGTAACATTATTTTTAAAGTATGATTTATGACCAAATATATCGTCTAACCTAAAGATAAGGTCCAGCTGGCAGAAAATCAGTTATAGGTTCATTGGCATACCCGACCAGCCTCTCGTACGCGCCTCTCGCTCTCTCCCCAGGGAGGCGCCAGAGGCACCCCACAATCGGCCAGCAACACCCCCTACGTCATCGACCCCCTCGCCTCCGCTGCTGCCAGCCCTCGCCGCCAAAGGTGACTTGGGGTACTGGAAGACAGAGCCAGCCGTTCGGGGCTACTAGGCGGCGACCCTACGTCGGGGTGGTAGCTGAGACCTTCTCTGACGGTGCCATGATCTGCGACAGATTCATGGCTGTAGCGGGTGGTGTTGGACAATATCTAGATCTGATGGGTGGATCTCCCGTGCCGCCTACCCAGATCTTTTTTCGCTGAGTGGTAGGGTCGGATCCGGTGGAGGGTCGTCCTTGCACCGTCGCTGTCATTCCCGCTGCTGGCCCATGGCTGCCAGTTAGGTTCGGTACGACATATCTAGCAGGGTGCCGGCTAGAGGTGTCGGGGTTGCGGGATCAGCCTGAATAAAGGTGGCGGTCCTAGGGTTCCTCTTGTGACAAGAAGAAGATATGCCTGACGCTTGTCCTCTTTCATCTGGACGAAGTGCGGGTTCTGGAAGGCTCCGCCAACAAACTCCCATTGGCGCATTATGCCTGGAGATTGCTAGATCGGGTGGTATTCAGTTGTGCCCATTGTTTTCTTTAAGGAGTGGGTGGCGCTAAGCTCTACTATCCATTGCCATCACATGATGTGTTAAGTTTCATGATGAAGTCAGAGGCGGGGAATTTCATGGAAGCCGAGATTGGAGGACTAGTAATGGTGATTGGAGCCTTTGTGGCGATGATGAACTTGCTTGGAGTTTTGGGTTTCATAGCAACGGTATATAAGTGGGGGTGACATCAAAAGTGAAGTTCAAAGTCTTACATTCCAGAGTGAAAATTCAAGGTTTGAACTTAATTGGTTGTGCCTGGCAATGACCTTGTTGAAGGCATTGTTTTGAGAGCGGGGACTATCTTCAGGGTGAAAACCCAAGATCTACGATCGGGCGACAATGATGCTTGTGCAGTGTTTACTTCTTGGAGGTGTTGCTTTTGGAGAACTCGGACTTCATGTGTTGTTTTGGAGCGCCGGGAGTGGGCGAGGAAGCGAGGGGGAAGCGGGAATGTGAGAGAGGCGATGGCTAGGGTTTCACAACCCCTTTTTACCTTAGTGGTGAAGGCTTTCATCCCTTAGTAGATGGATACGGGAAAGTTCAGCACACAAAAACAAACTAGCCCACAAGATGGCACGCGGGGCCGAAAAAATAGGGGCCACTAGCAGTAAACCACATAGTGGTTGGGCGGGTAAAACCGCCCAGGCCAACCAGAATATCTAGGAACAGACATACCATGTCATTTGGAAGTCCAATCCAACGGTCGAAATAACACATGGACTGAGAATCTCCCTGGATATCCCAAGGATGTAGTCTTTAGATACTCAGATTTACAACCATCTGAGAAAGTGGAGAGCGAGGTGGGTTAGAATTAACTTGCCAAAGAACATTGAAGGAACATTGTGGTTTGAAGAGAGCTCGACGAAGAGAAGTTGATTCCACACATCATGGCAAGATTTATTGGATCAAGACATACACTTGTGCTTTCCTTTTGCGTGTTCATTATGAAATTGAACTAACATGTTGTGTTCTCAATCATAGATGTATCCAAAGGATGGAGAGCTACTGAACAAGCCCATAATCAACTACGCTCAAATGAAGACAATCTACACGAGGGTGAATGTTCCTCCTCCTAATCTCTACTGCAGGCTCTAAAATTGCTTGCAGACCACCAAGATGAGCTGATCAAGTATGCAAACTTGTCAAACAGAGAGATGATTAGTTGGCTTAGATCCTACTTGCGAAACCATTTCGTAGCTCCAATCTCTCACAAGTAGAACTGACGGCTGATCTGTATATTCTGGGCGGTGGTATTAGCCCCTTTGCTGATAGATTTGAGATGGATCATGAGTTGTCCTTCCTTAGCTCATGGTGTATCAATCCTCGTACTATGACCCTCATAAACTCTGATTGCTATGCTATGCTATGATTTGACTCAGATTACAATATGTGTAACTCGTGTGCTTATTTGTTACATGGTTATTTGGTAATCATTAGCTAATCTCACCAAAATTGGAGCCCGCGCTTCATCACGGATAGCTACGATAATCCATGGCAAAGAAAGATAAGAAGAGATAAACATAACCACGACTTTGCATCCAACCAAAGCCATGCATATGTACACTAAGGATGCAAAAAATGCTACCAAACAACCACTTCATTGCTTTCGGCCGATGCCACAACATGCACACCATGGTTTAGAAGTTGGTTTTGTCCGGTCGTGCCCTGTAGAGCCTAGCCCACGGAGTGCAAAAGTTGATGCAGACTTACAAACGAGCACATAGTTCGCAAAAAAATCATGTCCCATTGGCCGAACCCAGCCGAGGCGGTCACTTTTTGGGTACGACTAAAAAAAGTTTTCCTTCGCGTCGCTTACGGAAGGTCTGCCCGCGACCGTGACGCGTGGCTGCCAGGCCTCCCATCGCGTAAGATGAGAAACAATGTTCTGTCCCAGCGCCTCTCCCGCGCGCGATGAGCCGGCCGCCACCCGCACGTACTCCTGCGCATGTTTCATCCCATATATACAACAAAACGAGACATATACAACGTGATGTACTGAAACTGGAAGTACGGGAAGTACATGATGTACAGAATACTACCGCTCGGCTTCGTCTTGATATTTTTTTACGGTTCGGTTTCGTCTCGATAACCATTTATAAAGATCTTAAAGGGGTACATAGGTCGTTATGCGTATTGGTCGAAGCGTGCATCGGTCGTAATGCGTGCTACGGCTCGGCGTTGCCTCGTGCTACCGCTCGGCTTCGTCTCGAACAAAGCGCCTACGACGCTTCACCTAAAAAGTACACATGTTGTATCTAAAAATATATAAAAGTTGATTCTGAAAGTATACACACGATGTAACTGAAAGTATAAACGCGGTGTATCTGAAAGTACATGCACGTACCCACGCGCTGCTTCTAGGTGTACACCCACCCTGATACTGAAAGTACACGGTGTACAAGCACACTACTACTGGATATACACGGTGTACATGATGTACACAGACGCGTCTGCTACTAGATATACACCCACGTTGCTACTGAAAGTATAAAGTATATAGAACAGAGAGTACAAAAGTCCGAAAAAAGTTTCTCGAAACCTAAAACTTGAGATCTTTTTTTCAAAGATCTCAACGCGAGAATCTCAAATATGAAAACGGTTCGTAATTTCGAAATACGATCCTCGGGTTATTTTATTTCTAAAAAAAATTAAAAATAAATGCGTTCACACCCCTCCCTCTGTGCGATGAAGAAACCTCACCAAAATTATCTCGTGTTAACACTTTCACGGATGCAAGCACCTGTGGGGCCGCGAGGAAGGAGAAGATGTCACTTATCGCGAGGGGAGTGCACGAGAAGGGAAAACACGACACTTGTCTCAAGCACAACGCACAAGATGAGTACGCTACATAACCGTTTTGCTCTTTGAGAGAAAAAGGCGATCGTGCGAGCGCCCCAACTACCACGGCCGCTGCCGGTCCCTGCCTCCTCCGTCGGCCACTCAGGCGACACGAGGAGGTGGGGACCATGGCGCTTCGGCACAGGTCTGTAGTTAGGGTTTGCCTACTGTTTGTTTGGGGCGCTGTTGGGGCGGTGAGAGCGGCACCCGTGCAAATAAATCTGCCTCAACTCCACTCCCATATCGGCCACGATTTTTATGGCGACGTCTTGGACTTGGTGGCAAAGTGTGTTGCTTGGACCTTCAGATCAACAGCTTGGACTTCTCGCCGTTCTTCAGATCTGGCGAGATCAGTTTCTCGGTGTGTCGCTCGCATTCATTGTTTTTCGCGACGACACTGGCGGCCCGGGCGAGGTCGTTCTTCTGGAGCGAGGATGCTTGTCCGGAGGTGGTGGATCTGCCGTTTCTCTCTGACTTCATCGATGGGAGGCGACATATCTTGGTCCAAGAAAGCGCGGGGACGTCCCTCGGTCGACGTGCTACATCGACATGTACCTTGCTGCGTGCAGCGGGTCTGTTCATCAACTCACAAAGTCTCGTTGGCGATGGTGCTTTCTCGGATCTTGCAATGGTGGAGTCTCGCCGTTTCTTCCGACGTTCGTCGCGACGATGCTGGAGTAGAACGGCGGCCTCTCGCTACAATGGTTGCAGTAAACCATAGGGGTCGTTTTGTATTTCTCGATCTTTTAGGGTTTTGTCTGCAAATTCAGGATAATCATTTTATACCGGTTTATCTTTTAGTTTCCACGAATTGATTTTCTATTAATGAAATATGTGGTTGCTCTAAAAAAATTCGCAAGGTTGACCTTTCCAAAGGTTTCTTTTTCTAGTGATTTCCTCACTTTTTGGGTGCGATTATGGAAAGACTTCCCTCTCGGAAGCAAACATAAGGGAAAACGGAACCACACGAGGGTGACATGTGGCGGGCTTGTACGCGAGGAACCAACAAAGGGAGTGCACACACATTTCTTTTTAAATCCTTTTTTTTCAAAACAAAATATTTTTAGAACCGTAATTCGGAATTATCAGTTTTCATATTTGAGCTCCTCGCGTCGAGATCTTTAAAACTAGATCCCAAGGCTTCGAGATTTTTTTGGGGACTTTGTACACCCTGTTGTATATACTTTATACTTTCGGTAGCACGCGCGTGTGTGTACATCATGTAGCAGTGATGCTCGGCTTCTCCTCGATATTTTTTTGCGGCTCGGCTTCGCCTCGGTAACCATTTATAAATATCTTGAAGGGGGTACATAGGTCGTTATGCGCATTGATCGAAACGTGCATTGGTCGTAGTGTGTGCTACGGCTCGGCGTTGCCTCGTACTACCGCTCGGCTTCGCCTCGAACAAAACGCCTACGACGCTTCATCTAAAAAGTATACACATGTTGTATCTCAAAAGTATAAAAAAGTTGTTACTAAAAGTATACATGTTGTACATGAAAGTATAAAAGAATTGCTACTGAAAGTATACAAACGTTATTATAAAAGTATACACGTTGTATGTTATGTGTGAAAGTATAAAAAAATGTTACCGAAAACATACAAAATTATTCTGAAAATTATACGCACGGTGGCTGGATGTACGCCGACCCTTCGTTGGGTGTACAACCGTCTAGATGTATGTCGCCCTTCACTGGGTGTACATCCATTAGGTGTACACCCGCAAGCATCTGGGTGTACAACCGTTTGAACGTACACCCATGTTGCACGTGGGTGTACGTCAGCACTGCAGTTGGGATGTAATTCGTTCATTACAACTCGGCGTACGTGTAACTGAGCGTATATCCGTGTTGATTATGAGTGTAAAAATAAATTTTCTCGAAATCTATCAACATGATCTAGTTTTGAACATCTCGACGCGAGGATCTCAAATATGAAAAGGTTTGTAATTTTGAAATACGGTTCATGAGATATTTCATTTTAAGAAAAGGAATCACGAAATAAATGCGATTACACTCCACCTCCCTCCGCCAAAGAGAAAAGCCCCTGAAAGTAAAGTATAGGCACCTAGAGGGGGGGTGAATAGGTGCTACGACCAATTTTAATTTTTCTTAAGATTTAGGCTTGACAAGAAGGTAAATTCTCTAGATTATGCAACTAGGGGTGAATTTACCTATATGACAAGGCAAGCAATTAAGGCAACTAGAACAACACTTAATGCAACTAGTACAACAATAAATGTAACAAGTACTAGAAGTAAATAGGGAGGAACGAGATAACCGATGGAAGCACACGGAGACACGATGTATTCCCGAGTTCCTCCTTGTTAAGGGAGTACGTCTCGTTGGAGGGGTGTGAGCTCGCCACGAAGGCCTACTCAACGCCACAAAGGCCTCACCCTATTCTCCGATGAACTCCGCCACAAAGGCCTAGTTCACCTTCCACTATAGAACCCCTTTGAGGCGGGGATCGAATCCTTTACAAACAAGTTTGGGGCACACACCCACAACTTAATTGGGGGCTCCCAACACTCACAAATCACCAAGAGTAGCAAGAAGCCTAGGTTCTCCACATGAGGAAACCCTAGGCCAAGATTCCTCAAGCAAAGGAGAGGGGAAATGAAATCCGGTTGGTGAAGACGTAGATCGGGGCCTTCTCCTTCAATCCACCAAAGATCTAGGCTTTTGGGTGGTAGGATTGGGAGATCTAGCAAGGTGGTTGAGCTTAAACAATGGAGTCTTTAAGTCTGGTCGAGCTAGCTTGAGGTTGGTGGAGGGGAGGGGGTATTTATACCCCCCATAAGTGCAAAGAGCCGTTGGAGCTTTTCTGGCGAAAATCACACCGGAGACTCCGGTGTAAAGACCGGAGACTCCGGTCTGGGCCGGAGACTCCGGACAGTTTCCGGTGTCCCAATTCTTCAGCGGATATTCACTCCGGAGACTCCGGTCTGTTAGACCGGAGACTCCGGTCTTGGTGCTTCAAAAAGGCGCAGAGGGTGTCTGTGGTCTTGCGAGCAAAGGGGAATTGTACTCACACCGGAGACTCCGGTAAGTATCCGGCAAGTCTCCGGTGTGGGTACAGTGCGCGACACCATCCAGTCCTTAGCGAAAATCTTGGAAGAAGATCCCACACCGGAGACTCCGGACAGTCTCCGGTCACTCTCCGGTGTGGGTACAGTGCGCGACACCAAAAATTCCTTAGCGAATTCCCTGGAGCAAATATGCACACCGGAGACTCCGGTCTGGTAGACCGGAGACTCCGGCCTGGAGAAAACTCCAGAGAACAGAGATTTTGGACAACAGCTCCTTTTTGTACCTCATCACCACAAATGATAATATGTTGAAGTAAACCCCTGAAATACATCAAACACCTATTAGATTACATGTGTTGTTAACAAACACCAAAACAAGATGATTTAAGCGCGTTTGCACTTTCAATCTCCCCCTTTTTGGTGTTTGATGACAACACACATAAAATGGCAATTAAAACATAGCTAGGCTAAGTTTGTAAAAGATAGAGCACTCACAAGTGAGCTCCCCCTATTTTTCACAAACAAAGCCCCACTTGAACAAACATTAGTGAACAATTACAAGTAGTAGAGACAAGGATATGATAAATATAAGATAGCTTCACCACAAGGTCTCTCACAAATAACAACCATAGTTCACTAAACACGTAAAATCGAAATCAACTAGGATAGTGGGAACACAAGCCATAAGAGGCAAATCAAGTTCAACGACTTGTGTTCCGAAGCAAATAAAGCAAAAAAAAAAGGAGAAGCCAAGCCAAAGCTACTTCTCCCCCTTTGGCATCGAGACACCAAAAAGGGGCGAAGAGAACACCGTGGTCCAACAAGCTCAGTCCTCATCCTCGTAGTCCTCATCATCATCCTCCCCTGGTTCTGTGTCACCATCATCATCATCAGCTCCACTCCCAGCATCATCATCATCAGCTCCACTCCCAGCATCATCATCATCATCACCGGAGGCAAAGTCACCAAGGTCCTCATCCTCTGGATCATCCTCAGGCTGATCATCAACGAAGTCCTCCTCAATCTCCGGGGTCCTAGCACGGTGAGTCGAGGTAGAAGGAGCCGAGGTGACATCCTCAAAGTCACCCCAAGGAAACTGATCAATGTTCCACCCCTCATAGGACATAGTCACAGAAGCAGTGGGAGGGGTGGGTGGAGTGGTGGGAGGAGTGCCCATAGGAGGGGTAGCACCAAGGCCCGCATGGTCATGCAGCTTGGTGATCATCTTCTTCAGCTCGCGTCTCTCCTTATAAGCCACATGGTTCTCCTTGTGCACAGCCACAGTCATGCAAAGAATGTTACGCTGGAACCACGTGAGCTTCTTCATCTCATCCTGAGTCTCCTCCCTGCTAGAGCGGCGAGAGGGAGGATCGGCATTCTTCCTCCTAGAGCCAGAAGGTGCCTCAACATCCCCCATGGGAGTGTCATCATCATCACGAGAGCGTCCGGACAGAATCTGGAGGGAGCCAACAGGGTGTACAGTATCGTGGGCTAAGCCAGGCAGCTGGTCAAGAATGAGCCTCATCACATATGGAGCATAGACAGGCACCTTCTTGATCTCAATCATAGCACAGTAAATCTCCTCCTTAATAAAGTGCATCACGTCAATCTCAAACCCCTCTCCATCAGGGCCGGCAAGGTGACACTGGAAAGCCTGATAAAGGAGGTTCACTAGGCCACCACGAATAGCATCAACATTCCCCACCTTGGGAGCAATGTTGCAGCGAAAGAGACGAAGGCAAATGTTGTAGACCCTCTTCAGGTTCTTGGCAGTGCCGCAGCTGGAGAGCTTGTCATACATAGGAGCCATGCGCTTTTTATCATAAGCAACTCCATGAACGTGCATACGCTCACCATTCCCTTCTCCCCAAGGGTAACCAAGAAGCTCAGCAAATCGTTCCATGGACGACTCGCACTCCACTGTCCCAGACATCCACTTCATAGTGACCTTCTCATCTTCAGCAAGAGTGACAGTGGCAAAGAACTGCTGGATAATAGGAGGGTTGTAGTTCTGCTGAATGCCCACAAGCTGCTCGAGACCCAGTTTCCTAGTGATCCAGACTGCCTCCTCAAAGTACTCAGATCTGCCAAGTGCCTCTAAGTCAAGGACTTTCTGTGGACACACGGGCTGCCTGAACTGAGAATAGATCTCCTCCATGATCAACTCGGACTCCCTCCTCCAATAGTGGGCTGTATGAGCAGTGCGGGGCATCTCGAAGAAAGGACGACCCCTCATAAGCCTGTACTCCTTCTTGCTCAAGGAAACTACTGAGGATAAAGAATCATATCTTGCCTTCTTTGCAATTTCAGCATTCATTCTGCTTTCATGCTTGTTTTTCTGACGCCTCTCACTCTCAAAGGCACCCCTCTGGCCATAAAGACCGGTGGCTTCATCAACAACCATATAGTTGCGGGAGTGAGGGCGAGACTTTCGCTTGACCACGGCCTTCAGCTTTTTTCCTGAAATCCAACACAAACAGAACAACAACAGAGAAAACAAGGAAAATGAGCATACATGTCCAACGAGGTACAGAAACACTACAGATGTACCAGCAGACGCATCTGAAAGAACCACACCGGAGTCTCCGGTCTGAGACACCGGAGTCTCCGGTCTGATAAACAGCAAGGTGCAGGGTTCTTAACAGAGGGTTCTACTGATGAATCTAAGCAAGTTCTGCACACAAAAACTAGCCATAGGAAGTTCTACCAACAGAAAGTGCATCATCCCCAAAAAGGTCACCTAGGTTTTCAGATCTAGATGAAAAAACAGAGAACACACGAGGGGGAGAGGATGTACCCTTGCTTCCTTGGCATGTCATTGTCCCTCCACGGATGGGAGAGGCAAGGGGAAGGTTGGGGGCGGAGGAAATCGCCCCGGGACGGCTCCTGGCGAAGGCGGCGGCGCAGCAGTGCTTTGGGGGGCGTGGGGGAAGTGGGGAATGAAACCCTAACTTCCCTCAGCCCCCAGTTTAAATAGCACCCGCAGCACACCGGAGTCTCCGGTGTTAACACCGGAGTCTCCGGCCTGGCCGGAGTCTCCGGTATGGTACACCGGAGTCTCCGGTCTTTCACCAGAAACACGACCCAAAAGAACATGTAATGCTCGAAAACACCAAATATGAGTTTTTTGGCACGAAACACAGAAGCAACACAGGGAGGGGAAAATGTACTCAAAAAACAACGAGAAGAAAATGAAGAACATCAAATGGTGAGTACATCTCTTAACACAAAAAAAATGCCAAAAGCTCGCAAATAAGAACCAATGCTTGACGGAAGAGGTTGGTGGCCTAGGCCACCATGTAAGAGTTTATGGTATGCAACCGCGAAGATATATCTTGGGGGCATTGCCATTACTCAACATTGAAGCTCACAATTCAACATTAGAAAAAGAGAGATTACAATGAATTTTTGCTTTGGGCATAATGGGGGGAGGGAGAACCCAATGTGTTAGGATAACACTCCCCCTATGTCCATGCCTACATCTAGACTCAAAAGCGTTTCATCTATAGGGGTGTGTGCAAGATAGTCAAGTCAAGCTCCTTGAATCAATCACATTTAGCTCATTCCTCAAGAACAAGAATCTTGCATCATCAAGTGGCTTCGTGAATATATCCGCAAGATTGTCCTTGGTGGGCACATAACTTAGTGCAATGTCTCCTCTTGCCACGTGATCACGGATGAAGTGGTGGCGAATTTCAATGTGCTTCGTCCTTGTGTGTTGCACCGGGTTGTAAGCAATCTTGATGGCACTTTCATTGTCACATAAAAGAGGCACTTTGTCCAAATGGACACCATATTCCTTAAGAGTTTGCCTCATCCATAACAATTGGGTGCATGCACTAGCGGCGGCAACATACTCGGCTTCGGCGGTGGAAAGTGAAATGCAATTTTGTTTCTTCGAGGACCAACTTACAAGGGACCTACCAAGAAATTGGCAAGCCCCGGAAGTTGACTTCCTATCATCTTGATCACCCGCCCAATCGGAATCCGTATAACCATTGAGAGAGAATTGTGCCCCCTTTGGGTACCACAAACCAAATCTTGGGGTATGAACCAAATAACGAAAGATCCTATGAACCGCCACTAAGTGGCAATCCTTAGGAGCCGCTTGATACCTTGCACACACACCTACACTCAAAACGATATCGGGTCTAGATGCACAAAGATAGAGCAAAGAACCAATCATAGAACGATAAAGTTTTTGATCCACATCCTTACTCCCTTTTGGATTGCGTGATAGATGACACTTGACTTGCATAGGAGTGGTTTTGATCTTTGCCTCTTGGAAGTTAAACCTCTTGAGCATGTCTTGAGTATATTTGGCTTGAGAAATGAAGGTACCACGGGCCAATTGCTTGATCTCAAAGCCAAGGAAGAATTTAAGCTCTCCCATCATAGACATCTCGAACCTGTCAGTCATAAGCTTAGAGAACTCATTATTGAAAGCTTGGTTAGTTGAGCCAAAGATGATATCGTCCACATAGAGTTGGCATATGAAAAGCTCTCCCTTTACTCTCTTGGTGAAGAGAGTGGGGTCAATCTTCCCAACTTCGAAACCACGATCATCTAACAACTCCCTAAGGTGCTCATACCAAGCACGAGGTGCTTGTTTGAGACCATAGAGAGCCTTGTCAAGTTTGTAAACGTGGTTAGGAAAGTTGAGATTCTCAAACCCCGGAGGTTGCTTGACATATACCTCCTCTTTGAGAGGACCATTCAAGAAGGCACTTTTCACATCCATTTGTTGCAATTTGAAATTATGTGAGGATGCATAAGCAAGGAGGATACGGATGGACTCAAGGCGAGCCACGGGCGCGTAGGTTTCATCAAAGTCAATGCCTTCAACTTGGGTGTAACCTTGAGCAACCAATCTTGCCTTGTTCCTAATGACAATGCCATTCTCATCTTGCTTGTTCTTGAATATCCACTTGGTGCCAATAACATTGTGGCAATCCTTGGGTTTCTCAACCAATCTCCAAACCTTGTTGCGCTCAAAGTTATTGAGCTCATCATGCATAGCTTCAACCCAATCGGAGTCCTCAAGAGCTTCAAACACTTTCTTAGGCTCCACCATAGAGATATGAGCTTGATGCTCACAAAAATGAGCCAATTGCCTTCTAGTGGATCTTCTAGTTTGAACATCCTCCAAGACCTTGTCATCTTGGGCATCAATTAGCTTCAAAGCCCTTCTTATCCTTTTGATGCGACGGGCTTCGATCTCCTCATTATTGCGAGGAGGAGATACTTGATCATCTTGATCATTTGGGTCCCCATCTTGACTATCATGGCCTTGATCATCAACATTGTCAACAACAATATCTTCAACACTAGCTTAATTTTGAGAAGAGGATGACGAGGAAGAATGATCTTGGCCTTGATCTTGACTCGCATTAGTGAGAGGAGTGGGTACGACTTGCGGAGTCATCAATGAGAGGAGGGTCTTGAATATGTTCTCGGTTAGGTGTAGGGGTTGGCTCCTTGGCTTGATCTTCAAATGTAGAGGAGGGCTCCACTTGGGTAGAGCATAGTCCTTCTCGAGTCGCCATAAGGTGTCCCTCGATGGGGCGGAAGAATCCCACACCCATCCTTCCTATGGCTTCTTGAGGCATTTCAACATCTACATTTGAAACATGAAATTGCGCCACTTGGGAGCCGTCATTTTCCTCGAAAACCACACTACAAGATTCTATGACAATCCGTGAGGCTTTGTCATAGACTCTATAAGTGTGGGATTCGGCACCGTAACCAACAAAAATACCCTCAATAGTTTTGGATTGAAATTTCGACAACCTAATACCCTTGATCAAATAAAAGCACTTACAACCGAATACCCGGAAGTAGGATACGTTGGGCTTGTTGCCGGAGAGGATCTCATATGGGGTCTTGCACAAGCCTTTGCGGATGTAGAGGCGGTTGGAGGAGTGGCATGCGGTGGATATGGCCTCGGCCCATAAATATTGGGGAGAAGAGTACTCCGCCAACATGGTCCTTGCCATATCCAAGAGAGTGCGATTCTTCCTTTCGGCAACACCATTTTGTTGAGGAGTGTAAGTGGCGGAGTATTGGTGGCGAATGCCTTCTTCACTAAG
Source organism: Alopecurus myosuroides (assembly GCA_028641055.1). Classification (NCBI taxonomy): domain Eukaryota; kingdom Viridiplantae; phylum Streptophyta; class Magnoliopsida; order Poales; family Poaceae; genus Alopecurus; species Alopecurus myosuroides. The sequence continues at coordinate 261,591,606 of CM054060.1, forward strand.
AAATTCATTCAATGTATAGTTCTTGAACTCCGAACCATTATCACTCCTAATAGCCATGATTTGCACATTGTGTTGACGTTGCACTTCGTTGGAGAAGTCGATGATGGTTTGTTGGGTCTCACTCTTGCACTTGAAGAAATAAACCCAAGTGTATCTTGAGTAATCATCGACAATCACCAAGCAATACTTCTTGCCGCCAAGACTCGCCTCGGGCACGGCACCAAAGAGATCAACATGGAGAAGCTCCAAGATCCTCTTTGATGAAATAATAGTCTTGGCCTTGTGCACAATGTCATGCATCTTCCCTTCAACACACGACCTACAAACACGATCCTTTGCAAAGGAAACATTTTCTTTTAGTCCAACAATAAGGCCACTTTTGTGAAGACTTTGCAAAGTTCTCATGTTGACATGGGATAGGCGGCGATGCCACAACCATCCCAAGTCCGCCTTCCCGAAAAGACACATTGCTTGAGTGTTGGTTGACTTCGAAAAGTCCACCACATACAACTCATTTTCAACATGTCCCACGTGAACGACGTCAAGAGTCTTGCTTCTCAAAAGGACCACAATATCACCATCAAAGAAGACGGAAAGACCCATCTTACTAAGAGAACGGACGGAAAGTAAATTGTAACCAAGGGATTCGACAAGCATGACGTTCACGATAGTGATATCGGGAGCCACCACAACCTTGCCAAATCCGGATACCTTAGACTTGGACGAGTCCCCATAGGTGACGGTTGCTTGGATGTCATTTGGTTGCAACTCCGTCACAAGTTCTTTGCTTCCGGTCATATGATTAGTGCATCCACTATCAAGAATCCATTTAGTCCCACCGGAAGCATAGTCCTGCAAGAGATCATTGACTAGAGTTAGGACCCAAGTTGGGTCCCTTCATGTTAGCAACAAGGGTCTTTGGAACCCATATAGTGTAGTCAATAAAACCCTCAATAGGACCAACATATTTAGCTTGCACAACACCATAATAATCAACATATAAGAAATGGTGTGGGTTGTTAGTTCCCGCGGAGGTGCTACGAGTAGTGTTGTCCCTCATGACATTACTACTTGAGGCACCATTGCTTGCTTGTGCGGGTGTGCTATGAGTAGGATTGTCCCTAATGACAATACCACCCGAAGCACCATTCTTGTTCTTCTTCTTGTTCTTCTTCTTCTTGTTCTTTTTCTTGGTTACATAGCCAAGACCTTGCTTGCCCACTTGTTGCCTTGGAGCACTCAATTGTGATCTAGAAATGACCACATTAGAGCTTGAGGCAACCACTTGTGGGGTGGCAAGCACCACCTTTTCAACTTGAGTGCTTTTGCCCTTGAGCCTTGCTAGCTCATCCTTCAACCTAGCATTTTCTTCAATAATATTTGCATGATCACGAGAAGAAGTAGAAGTGCTAGGATGGTTAAATTGAGTAAGTTGAGTTTGAAGTTGTTCATGCAACTCTTTGAGGGATGAGTGTTCGCTTTCCAAAGCTTTGTGAGCAATGGTTAGCTTTTCAAACTCCTCGGTTAGTTTACCATGACCAACCCCAAACTCTACTTTATCCTTTTTAGCCTTTTTATATTTAGCAATAGCAAGATCACGTTCCTTAATGATTTTAGAGACAAGTTCATTATGGGTAGTTTCAATAGTTTCAAGTTCATCTTCTAGAGAAACTCTACCATCATGCTCTTCTTCAAGAGTCATTGAGAGGGATGCAATTTCATCCGCATCCCTTCTCTCAATCTCACCTTTCTTCTCAAGAGACTCTTGGGCCTCTCCCAATTGCCTCATGAGATGCTCAAAGTACTTCTTGGTCTCCCCTTGCATGTTAGACATAAATCGGTCCAAAGAGGCCCTTTCCTCTTCTTCTCTAAGACTAGCAATATGTTCTAGTTCACTAGGGGTCTTAGAGTTAGGAGAAGATGATACCTCCGTGGTCTTAGCCATGAAGCACTTGGCATTGCGTTGAGGAAGATTTTCATTGGGGGATTCAAAGAGAGATGACGAAGATGGAGTGGAAGCAATAGCTAGAGCGGCCACTTCACTTGTGGTTTCTTCTTCTTCATCACTCCCGGAAGCATACTCCTCTTGAGTCAAGAGCACAAACTTGGTGGGGGTCTTCTTGTTGAAAGGTTTCTTCTTGAAGTGAGGTTTCTTGTATTCAACCTTGGACTTGTCCTTGCGGATGAGCTTCCCGCTATGGTTCTCTCTATTCTCATAGGGGCACTCCGCAATGAAGTGGTACTTGTCTTGGCAATTGAAGCAAGATCTCACTCTTTGAGCCCCATCATTACCATACCGAGACTTGGTCTTTTCCTCAACAAATTTCTTGCCTTTTGGGGGATTGTTCCAAAATTTTTGCACGGTGAGAGCAATTAGATCCTTTAGAACGGGATCATATTCTTGTTCCTTCAAAGGAGGCAATGCTTCTTCACCATCTTCATCATTCTCAACTTCTCTTGCCAACACCTTGGCCTTCAAAGCAACGGAAGCTCCTTGATGCATCCCAATGGCCCTAGCACGGTTGTCAAGAGCATTCTTGGTTTGCACTTTGTAGGAGCTCAATTCTTGCATGACTTGGGTAGAGGTCATGATGGAGAAATCATGTCTCCCTTGAATGCTCTTCATATCCGTGCCCTCAAAAGGCATCACGGCAATTATGAACTTCCTCTTGATCCAAGCATCATCAATATGTGTTGCACCCGCATTAGAGAAAGCGGTGGCAAGAGATTTGAGCCTCCGATACATGTCAACGTGATCTTCTCCATCACGCATGAAAAATCCTTCGGCCTCATTGGTCAAGGTGTCATAGCGATTTCTTTGCATGCTTTCATTCCCAACAAACATGATGACAAGTGCATCCCATGTTTCTTTGGCGGTGGAGAAGTGTTGAAGATGCGGCATGTGATTGGGGCCCACGGCTTGATGAAGGATGGATAAAGCGGTGTAATTGAGTTGGCAATCTACAGCCTCTCTTCTTGTGAGATTCTTGGGATCATATGGCTTGTATCCATCACGAGTGATTCTCCAAAGATCTATACAAGAAGAGTTCAAGTGAGTCTCCATGTAGTATTGCCATTCACGAAAAGAATATGCATCAATTTTAGGTGGATCTCCCCTAGGAATTATATGAGGAAAAGGAATGGGAGGATCGGGAGAATATGAGCCTTCTACGGCATGATATCCTTCCTTTCCACTCGCACCCTTCTTAGAGGATTGTTCGGCGGAAGCAGTTTTAGGTGGTTCACCATCAACCCCAATCTTGGCACCCTCCGTTTCCGGAGGGGATGAGTCGACCACCTCCGGTTCCTTGGTTTTGAGGAGTGTTGTCATGAGTAGACGCAACTCCTCAAATTTAGTGTCTATGGATGAGGTCAATGATTCTCTCAAAGCATTGAGATCATTCATGGACACATTTCCTTCGGACGGAGCGTCATCCTCATCACCCATACTTAAACTCTTAGGCGGTTAAGCCCGATAGAAGAGCCGAGGCTCTGATACCAAATGAAAGTAAAGTATAGGCACCTAGAGGGGGGGGTGAATAGGTGCTACGACCAATTTTAATTTTTCTTAAGATTTAGGCTTGACAAGAAGGTAAATTCTCTAGATTATGCAACTAGGGGTGAATTTACCTATATGACAAGGCAAGCAATTAAGGCAACTAGAACAACACTTAATGCAACTAGTACAACAATAAATGTAACAAGTACTAGAAGTAAATAGGGAGGAACGAGATAACCGATGGAAGCACACGGAGACACGATGTATTCCCGAGTTCCTCCTTGTTAAGGGAGTACGTCTCGTTGGAGGGGTGTGAGCTCGCCACGAAGGCCTACTCAACGCCACAAAGGCCTCACCCTATTCTCCGATGAACTCCGCCACAAAGGCCTAGTTCACCTTCCACTATAGAACCCCTTTGAGGCGGGGATCGAATCCTTTACAAACAAGTTTGGGGCACACACCCACAACTTAATTGGGGGCTCCCAACACTCACAAATCACCAAGAGTAGCAAGAAGCCTAGGTTCTCCACATGAGGAAACCCTAGGCCAAGATTCCTCAAGCAAAGGAGAGGGGAAATGAAATCCGGTTGGTGAAGACGTAGATCGGGGCCTTCTCCTTCAATCCACCAAAGATCTAGGCTTTTGGGTGGTAGGATTGGGAGATCTAGCAAGGTGGTTGAGCTTCAACAATGGAGTCTTTAAGTCTGGTCGAGCTAGCTTGAGGTTGGTGGAGGCGAGGGGGTATTTATACCCCCCATAAATGCAAAGAGCCGTTGGAGCTTTTCTGGCGAAAATCACACCGGAGACTCCGGTGTAAAGACCGGAGACTCCGGTCTGGGCCGGAGACTCCGGACAGTTTCCGGTGTCCCAATTCTTCAGCGGATATTCACTCCGGAGACTCCGGTCTGTTAGACCGGAGACTCCGGTCTTGGTGCTTCGAAAAGGCGCAGAGGGTGTCTGTGGTCTTGCGAGCAAAGGGGAATTGTACTCACACCGGAGACTCCGGTAAGTATCCGGCAAGTCTCCGGTGTGGGTACAGTGCGCGACACCATCTAGTCCTTAGCGAAAATCTTGGAAGAAGATCCCACACCGGAGACTCCGGACAGTCTCCGGTCACTCTCCGGTGTAGGTACAGTGCGCGACACCAAAAATTCCTTAGCGAATTCCCTGGAGCAAATATGCACACCGGAGACTCCGGTCTGGTAGACCGGAGACTCCGGCCTGGAGAAAACTCCAGAGAACAGAGATTTTGGACAACAACTCCTTTTTGTACCTCATCACCACAAATGATAATATGTTGAAGTAAACCCCTGAAATACATCAAACACCTATTAGATTACATGTGTTGTTAACAAACACCAAAACAAGATGATTTAAGCGCGTTTGCACTTTCAGCCCCCAAAAACTCTATAGTGATGACACTTATCACACAAACCCCCCCAAAACTCTATCCAAAACTCTATAGTGGTGACACTTATCACACACGCGGTCACACATCGCACGCCGAGAGGTTGCCGAGAGGCTAGCCCATGAACCCCCCGTTGTTGAGTATTTAGCATAAAACCACCACTTTAGAGTTTAAATTCCGGAAAACCACCACTTTAAGTTTTGATTGCAAAAAACCACCAGTCTAGAACTAAGATTTTTCAAATCGATTCTAATACCGATTGGACAAGGATTGACTCTGTTTCCGACAGCAGTGGCCCACCACTTACGCTGACGTGGCACACTCCCGTTACATGCCGTTAACGCGCGTGTCTGAGAAGCGTTAGGTTTCATTCCCCACTCCCGTCGCGCGTTGCTCCACCTCCCCCTGACCCATGGCGGCGTCCACGCCCGGCGGCGGTGACTTTGGCGGCGCCGTATCCGGTGGCGACCCGGGCGGCGCAATAGAATTTGAAGGCGCGGGCGACGGTGGGGTCGTCTTTTCTGGGCCGCATCGAGGCAGCAGCAGCAGCAGCACGCACACTCCTCCGCGCTCCGGCGGACTGTCTCCGGAGTATTTAGATGCGGCGGCGTCGTCTATGCAGCTGACTCCACGACAGTCGACGGCGAGCATGTGGTCATCCCCGTATAGCAGCATCGAGTAAGCCCCCTGTCTCACTGATTCTCTCTGGTTCTTGTATCATCTCTTACCTCTGTCAATATGTGAACTGGATTCGTGTATAAACGGTAGTATTGTTGTATTGTTCAGTGGATTTTGTACTGTTGTATTGTTCACTGGATTCGTGTAGGAGTGGTGCTGAATTTTGTACTGTTAAATTGTTCACTGGATTTTGGTATTGGTAACTGAATTTTGTTACTGTTGACTGCATTTTTATAGTGGTAACTGTATTTTAAAGTGTTGTATTGTTCTCTGAATGTTGTTCACTGAATTATAGTGGTAAATACATTTTTATTGTGTTAACTGATGTTTATTTTGTTAACTGAATTTTGTTCACTGAATTTTAGTTCTGTTAACTGAATATTGCTTGTGCTAAATGAATTTTGTTCTTGTTAACTGAATATTGCTTGTGCTAACTAGTGTAAACTGAATAATGGTAGTGTTAACTGAATTTAGCTTCTGTTAACTGAATTTTGTAGTGTTCTCTTGTTAACTGAATTTAGCTTCTGTTAACTGAATTTTTTAGCTTCTGTTAACTGAATTTAGCTTCTGTTAACTGCATTTTAGTAGTGTTATCTGAATAATGTTTCTTGTAACTGAATTAGGTTGTGTTAACTGAATATTTTAGTGTGTTCACTGCATTTTAGTAGTGTTAACTGAATAATGCTTTTGTTCACTGAATTTTAGTACTGTTAACTTAATATTGCTTGTGCTAACTGAATAATGCCTCTGTCTTTGTTTTTTCAGCTTGGATGATGACATTTGGGATATTTCTTTCAGTTTAGTTGATGGACAGTCTGTTGATGTCAGTATGTGCAAGAGTGATATAACTATAAGCAGTTTGATGGCACACATTGAAGAGCATGGGTATGATTATCTAGACTCATTGTATTTTGTCAGTGAGAAGGGAAAAGGGCTACAAGGACTGGAGGCTCTATATAGCTTGTCTAAGGTGGAAAAGATGTTAGATTTGTACAAAGATGAGAAGAAGGTCACATTGATAGTGAGGAAATATAGGGCACCATTGCCTCCAGGGCTGAACATTGATGAAGTAGTGACAGATGTGCTTGATGATATATACCCTATTGCTGTTGACTACTCAGAGGCCATCTTGCATGGAACACAACAAAGTTGTAATCTTGATAAAGGGAAAACTGTTGTTTCAGGCATACCCATTGAAGTACACTCTGTAGCATCTTCTGATGATGATGCAGGTGAGCAAGCCAGAGCTGTTCTTGAGGGGAAAATGAAGGGGAAAAGGAAAGTGTGTACTGAAGATGATGTTCTTTTGGAGCAACTCAGAGAAATGAAGAAGAAAAGAGCAGATCCTGACCTGCACATTGAAGGTGATACTGATGTGGAAGAGCTATATTCAGAGGAGGATGTGTCAGAGCCAGAGGAGTTGGCTGAAGAGGATTTCATTACAGGCCAGGTGGCAGGGAGACAGGGTCCAACTAGCAGGTGCCATCATGAAGCAAAGGATGAAGTGGGTTTCTATTATGTGCCCTCTTGTGATGACTACAGCAGCAGTGATGTGGGTGACACAGATGATGATGGCTATGTCCAGCCTTATGTTCTGCCAAGTGGAGTGAAGAGGAGGTGTAAGCCACTGAAGAAGAGGTTGTGGTATGATCCTAGCAGGGCAGATGCAGACCAACAGTTAAGCTTACAAATGTGCTTCAAAGATTTGTATGAATTTAGAGTTGCACTTAGGAATTTCCATATTGCTCAGCTAAGAAATTTCCAGTATCATAGGAACTGTAGTGATAGGATAATTGTCCATTGTGTTCAACCACATTGTCCTTTTTTCATGACAGCCTCCATAATTGCAAATGAGAAAACTTTTTGCATAAGAAAAATGGAAGGCATGCACACTTGCATTTCCCTTGGAGAAAACACCAAGGTTAGTGTTGACTGGTTGGCATTTCAATCTGAGCAAGCTATGAGAGCAAATCCAAACACTACAGTTGACACCTTGATTGACAATGCCAAGCAGCAGTTTGGAGTGGAGGTCCCTAGGACAAAGGCATATAGAGCTAGGAAAAAGGCTTTACAGGTAGTCATTGGTGATCACAAGAAACAATACACCAGACTCAGAGATTATTTGCAAGCAATACTTGACACAAATCCAGGCAGTAGATGCATTGTTACCACCACTGAGCTGTTGAGTGACCCAAGTCCTAACCCCAGATTTCATGGGCTATTTATCTGTCTAAATGCTTCTAAAGAAGGGTTTCTTAATGGTTGCAGGCCATTCATAGGTCAGTTTACATTATTGTGTTTGACTTATGCTGTCCTTATTACATTTATTTTGTGCCTTATTATGTTTACTAATTTTTGTAGGGCTTGATGGTTGTTTTATAAAATTAGCAACAGGCCAACAAATCTTAGCTGCAACTGGAAGAGATGGGAATAACAACATTTTCCCCATAGCATTTGGTATAGTACATAGGGAAGATACAGCTAGCTGGCTCTGGTTTCTCACACAACTGAGATATTGCATTGGTCAGGCTAGCAAATTTGGTAATTATACCATTATATCTGATAGGCAAAAGGTGGGTACTTTAGGACTTGATAATATATGCTATCTTGTTCACTGAAATATCTATTTGTTTGAACTTACATATCTATTTGTTGATATAGGGTCTGCTTAAAGCCATATCAAAGGTGTTTCCAAATTCACCAAGTAGATACTGTGTCAGGCATATCTATGCTAATTTTCAGAGGGCTGGTTTTAAGGGAGAAGAACTTAAGAAGCACCTGTTTGGAGCCAGCTATGCATACAGCAAGAGTGGCTTTGAGAAATCAATGGATGCTCTAAAAAATGATTGTGAACAAGCTTACAACTGGGTTATGCAGATACCTGTGGAAGCATGGGCTAGACATGCATTTGACACTACTTCCAAGACTGATTTGGTTGTGAACAACCTGAGTGAAGTGTTCAACAAAATGATTCTTGATGTGAGAAACAAGCCCATAGAAACAATGATTGATGGTATAAAAGATAAGCTTATGGTCAAATACAGTGCAACTAGAGAGAAAGCTGAGTCCACAAGATGGGAAATCACACCCTTTTATTCAGAGAAATTAGAAGAGGCCAAGAAATTTTCTAGATCATGCAAGGCAAAGAATGCAGAGCTAGGGCTGTGGCAGGTTAGCACCAATGGGCCTGCCAAACATGCAGTTGATTTGAGAGCTAGAACATGTGGATGCAGAGTATGGGACCTTACTGGCATTCCTTGCAATCATGCTATCTCTGTGATAAGCAAAATCAAGCAACAACCAGAGGATTATGTACATGACTTCTTCAAAAAGCCAATGTACAAGGAGGCTTTCAAATATGTGGTATATCCTGTCCCTGGTCCTGAAGATTGGCCCAAAACCAATACTAGAGATATAGATCCACCTGTTTTTAAAGATGGACCTGGGAGAAAACAGACAGTCAGAAGGAGAGGTGAATTTGAGCCTCCTAAACCTAGGGACAGTTCAAGGATGGCCAGCATAACTTGTGGTAATTGCAAAAAAGTAGGGCATAGATATGACTACTGCACAGAAAAGTTGAAGCCAGAACTAGAACTTAGGAAAAACAAGCACCAGGTAGTGTTCTCACATATTTCAATTCAGTACTGCTTCTATTTCTATGCCTGAACCTTTCACAACTAATCTATCTTGTTCTTAACAGCCAAGAATGCAAAGCTGCACAGCTGAAAGTAGTGCTGCCCAGAATGCCTCCACAGTGAGCCAAAATCCATCTCAACCTGCTGCCCAGAATGCTTCCACAGTGAGGCAAACTGCATCTCAACCTGCTGTCCAGAATGCTTCCACAGTGAGGCAAACTAGGGTTATCAACTAGGGTTGTCGAGGACCCCCGAGGATCCTCGACAACCATTTACTTCATTTAGGAGTTATCAACTAGGGTTGTCGAGGACCCCCGAGGATCCTCGACAACCATTTACTTCATTTTAGAGTTATCAACTAGGGTTGTCGAGGACCCCCGAGGATCCTCGACAACCATTTACTTCATTTTTGAGTTATCAACTAGGGTTGTCGAGGACCCCGGAGGATCCTCGACAACCATTTACTTCATTTTAGAGTTATCAATTTATAAATTCTTCATAAATACTCTAAAAAATAATACTACATCCCTACCAATTTATAAATACTCCACTAATCCTTCAAAAATTACAAATACATCACCACCAATTTATAAATGCTTCATAAATACTCTAAAAAATTATACTACATCCCTACCAATTTATAAATACTCCACTAATCCTTCAAAAATTACAAATACATCACCACCAATCTATAAATGCTCCATAAATACTCCAAAAATTAATACTACATCCCTACCAATTTATAAATACTCCACTAATCCTTCAAAAATTACAAATACATCACCACCAATTTATAAATGCTTCATAAATACTCTAAAAAATTATACTACATCCCTACCAATTTATAAATACTCCACTAATCCTTCAAAAATTACAAATACATCACCACCAATCTATAAATGCTCCATAAATACTCCAAAAATTAATACTACATCCCTACCAATTTATAAATACTACATAAGTACCAAATTATAATTCTTCAAATCACAAGGTACAATTACATAATACTAGTTCAAATATCCAGTACAACATAGCACTCATAAGTTCAATACTACACCACTGCTAATACCAAACTAACATTACAGCCACACTACTTCAAATTTCACTCCTCACATATTTCCTTGATTCTTTTGAACTTCTCCTTGCTGCTCTCCTTCACTTTGAGCATATCAAATATCATATACTCCAGCTTTTTCTTCTCTTCCTTTAGAGCATCATTTTCTTCAACCCATGTCTTCTCCTTTGCCTTCATCACATCTGCCTGGCTTCTCTGAACATTCTTCAACTCCACTATTTCTTTCTTCAGCTCCACTATTTCTTTCTTGAACACTTCCACTTCATTCAGCACTCCCTTACCTGCATCCTCCTCACTATCTGCAATTATCTGTTTGTAATTCTCCCTAAGAACCCTCCTAGTATGTTCATCCAGGTGCTTGTTCACATCAGCTATCAGTGATTTGTAGTCCTTCTCAACCCTTTTCTTCTCATCAGCCACCTTCTTCAGCATCTCACCATTCAGAATCTTCTCATCTATCCTAGCACTGTTGGTATCATCATACATGCTCCAGAGCCTACCAAGAGAATTCTTCATTGATGTTGGCCACTCCTCTACATCTACCCAGGCCACAAATCCACAGTTCTCCACTTGCTACAAAAAAATTATGTAGGAAAATTACCTTGACAGTAAGAAAATACAAACTATTGCACCTACCAACTACCAACTCCACGGTCTCTTTACTCTACTCTCTCACGATGAGAGTACACCGCACCTAACTATTGCACACACTACACTGCAATTTACTGAACATTTCCCATTGTATTTCAGATAACATAATTAAAAGAAAATCACAGTGCACAGCACTGACATGAACATTAACCACTAAACTGTATATTTACCAGAAAAATGTACTGAAATCTCACTATAACATGCAGTACCCAAGTACCCAGTACACTACACTTGCAGTACCCAAGTACCCAGTACACTACAAGTACACAATTAGCAGAAATGGACACAACAATATGAAACTGAAGAAAAACACTCACATTAGGCACTGAGCACATGTAAAAACGTCTTCCGGTGTCACTGCCGCCGAATGCAACACACTTCTGCGGCAAAAGGTTGTGCACGCGGCACACAACTGAAGAATCCACAGCCAACCCGTGGAAATCTGGGTCATCACACGTTTCTGGAGCATAATCCATGTCCACGGAGTCCTGGGCAATCAGAAATTTCGAACCATTCCGAAGATTTGAGAGGAAATCGAGGCAAATCGAAAAAATCCCAAAATTTCGGATGAACCCTAACCCTAGAATTTGAGGAACTTACCCCTAGCAGAGATGCGGAGAGTACTCGTCGTACCAGCTGGGCATTGAGATGGAGAAAGAGGAAGCCAGGCAGCGCCAATGTATCTCCGGCGAGTCCTTGCTCGGCGGCGCCTATGTCGCTATGGCGGAGACAGCAGAGGCGCGAGTGCTTGGGGAAGAATGGAGTCCGCGCGCCCGCCTCGTCCAGTCAACGGGCCTTCTCAGACACGCGCGTTAACGGCAGGTAACGGGAGTGTGCCACGTTGAAGTAAGTGGTGGGCCACTGCTGTCGGAAACAGAGTCAATCCTTGTCCAATCGGTATTAGAATCGATTTGAAAAATCTTAGTTCTAGACTGGTGGTTTTTTGCAATCAAAACTTAAAGTGGTGGTTTTCCGGAATTTAAGCTCTAAAGTGGTGGTTTTATGCTAAAGACTCCCCGTTGTTCGATATATAGCGGTAAAGTCTCTGCAAGCAGAAGCCCTAAAATCTCCCCGATCTCCTTGTCCGCCGTCTCCGGAGCCAGATCTACCCGAACCTCGTCTGCTCGAGAAGGCGATGGGAACCCTAGATCACTTGAAGGCGATTGAAACCAAAAAGGGCGGCCCTATACCCTTGTACCAGTGTCGAAGTCCTCGAACTTTGAAGGAATTTGTTGAGTACACGGAACTCCACAGGGAAGCCGACGAGGCCAAGATAGTGCCGCCGTTGGATATCATCCTCTACGAAGGTATGCGGATTTTGTATGTTCTATTTTCCGGGTTAAGATTGAGGCTTGCGATCTACTTTATGAATTTGATACCTGATTCATGTATGGATGCTGCCCTGGAGACGGTCAATCCGTAAAAAAATTGACGTCTTGTATGCCGTATAACTTTTGGGCATCTTTTTCTTGTTATTAAGTGTGCGCATGATGCAAATTTCTCCTATCCGACAGCTTATTGTGACTTTCTGTTCTATTTTCTGTAGCATTTCACCATCTGACTAGTGTTTCTTTCCGTATTAAGATCTTGTGCACAAGGCATGGTACCCGGAGAGGCTGTTGCCATGGAGCAGTGGTTATGTTTTCTTTGAACAGTATGCTGAGTACCTAAAAAAGTTCCTCCTCCGAAATACTGACAATACTTCTGCACACGATGCAGCCAAAAGGGTAAGTACCTACACTGCCTCTACCAAACTGTGTTATTTGATTGATTGCTTTGTTAATTAACTTGGTATCCTTGTTGTAAAACACTGTTATGAAGTGTCTCGATGAAGAGAGGAGGTTGGGGGATATCTGCAAGTTGAACTCCATCCGCAGTAATGCTGGACTGATTTCCGAGATCAGCAAGAAAGCAACTGATACCATCAATTCGGCTCCCGATTCCCCTCTTACAGCTGCTTGCTTTATGGTAAATGTCTCTAAAATTCAAATCTATCAAAATATGGTGCTGCCTACTCAGAATTTAGTTTTTGTTGCTTATTGTTCATTAAATGCTTTGCACCGGATTGTTTGGTTTCAAGTGTATCGGGGAGGAGTTCAAGTTGATGTCTCAGTGGTTGACAAAGGTCCTTCTGAAGGATGTCGAGTCTATGGCTAAACCATGGCAATGGATATCGAGCTTTGGTTATGAAGTCCAGAAGCTTGCCTTGGAAATCCTCACCATGTACAAAGGGAACAATACAGACCAAATCACTGCTTCCATGTTGGTATGTCTGCTTCTACCCAAACAAAGTGTGTTTTTCCTAATCTACAGTATTCATGCTTTGATGGCCATGAGTTTCTTTTTCACCAATTACAAAATGATGTTTTGAAGGGCATGAGAAATGAGGCTGTCATTGAATGTAACTTGCTAGTGGAAAACGAAAACGACTTCGACTACAAAAGGATTGACATTTGTAAAGAGCTCCGTGTGAATTTTCTGGACCTTTTTGTCCTTCTGCGAGATAAATGTATTGAAGATTCTGCTTCTGATGTTTCTCCAAATGCTAATTCAGTTGACATGGCAAAAAATCTTACCAAGTATGATCTGAATAATATCTTTTGTTATTCTTAATGTATTATATTGTTGGGTCAGTGGTGTAATATCATGCTGTGCTGTCAGCAGGCTGCAGATATCAGAACAAAAGGAAACTACAACTGATTCTACGCCAGTGACTCCAGAGTCATGGTATGATGTCAATAATAAACATTATCTTGTTCATTGCCATGGTATGAAGGCAGCAGGAAACATTGTTTTTCCTGTTACACTTTGATGTTGGTCTGATCTTGTTCTGTGCTGTCAGCATGTTGCAGATATCAGAACGAAATGAAATTGCATCTGCATGTTGGGGTCTTGTTGGCCCTGGTGATACTTCTGTTACTAGTACTCCTGTGACAATGAAAAACGCTGCTCCAGCTACTCCAGTGCCATGGTATGATGTCAATAATAAACATTATCTTGTTCATTTCCATGGTATGAAGTCAGCAGGAAACATTAAGTTGTTTTTCCTGTTACACTTTGATGTTGGTCTGACATGAAATTTATCATTGTGTGCTCTGGAAAAGCTCGGCTGGGTCTGTGATTAATGATGAATTACATCAGTCCAGCAACAACAAAATAAATAAAAGAAAGAGCACAGAATGGACCCAAGGTATAGAACTGGAAAGACCAATGCATCGGCTCTAGCCTTTTTATGAGTTAAGTTCCTATTATTTTCTTCACAGTTCTCACTAACAAGCATCATTGATTGGTTCAGATAGTTTGCTGGAACCTGAGGTAAGGAAGCATGGTAGAGTTGAAGATAAATTGGGTCCACAAATTAGCTGTACAACTGAGTTGGTCTCTCCTGCTACTACACAATCAGAGTATGATCTCAATAATGAATATTGCATATCTTTCTCGTGTTACATTAATATTGTTTTCAAGTATAAATTTCTGTTGCTTTGTGTGCATACAGGATTATTCATATGGAATCACAGGATAACGAATCTGGTCAGGAGGTCCAAGGTAGAAACTTAAAATAAGAATGCACCATTTTCTTTACTTGCGAAATGATACATATTTGGTGTGGATTCGTAAGTGACATGTTGATTGTTGGCTCAGGCATTGAAGAACCCAGTTCACAGGCAGGCGCAAGTATGTCTGGTCCAAATGTAGATGAGGTTTGTCAAATAGCGAACTACCTTAATGTTTTTGAAGTGCACATACTGCAAGAACTCAAAGCTATGGACTGCTGTTTGTTTTTGTGAATGTATCATTTGCACTAACTTAAAAGTATATTTGACATCAACATTTCTTCCAGTTCTGTGTCATGATCTTAAGATATTAGGGGTCATGTTTACTTATTTATTGCTGAGATATTCTCTTGCTTTATCTGTGCAGTGACGAAGAAAACCACAACCTGTTAATCTTGTGCGGCGATGATGATTCTGCGGTATTAAGGCTGGTTAAGTTGACACTGTGTGCTCTGTTGATCCACTGATATTGTACTCAGTTATTGCTTTGGTTGTGAAACCACCTAGTTCAATCCAAACAGATCCATTGTTTTCAAATTTAGTATGAACTTCCTATTATTTTGCACGCTTGTGTGGTGAAGATGATTCTGGGGTATTAAGGCTGGTTAAGTTGACACGACACATTGTCACATGCAGGAAATACTGTTACATTAGACCTGTGATGGATTGTATCAGTGTGCTTTGTTTACCCACTAATATTGTAACCAGTTATCGCGCAAAACCATTAGTTCAATCGAAACTTGTCCATTTCAAATTCAGTATGTAATATCTGGAGTATATCTGTTATTTTGCACGCTCCTGCCTATGCAGCTGGTTGACACATAACGACAGGTGCAGGTGGACGTGGGCTGTGCCTCAGGCTGTATGTGGACACGTCCACGGGTGCCCACCAACTGACCACACATGCCCGTACATGTTATACGGGTGCCCACCAACTCACCAACTGACCACACATGCCCGTATATGTACATGTTATAGCTGACGTACACGGGTGCCCACCAACTCACCAACTGACCACACATGCCCGTATATGTACATGTTATAGCTGACGACCGCTAGTGCCCACTTAAATCGTCTGGATTAAACGGCGTCCGTTTATGCCCACTTAGGCTGGTGACAGTGCATCACGGGCTATAGCCTCGCCACGTCAGCTTTTCCGCCCCACTCTCACGGCACGGTGACAGTGCACGGGTTATAGTTCCCACTATCACTTCTCTCTCCTCCACAACAATATTTATTTTTCAGGTTAAAACATTCAAAATAATGCAAGAACGTTATTTTATTAAGCCACTTTAATGATTATTAGTTTTTCTATTTTAAAAAATGATATTAGTTGCTATTAATAAATCACTTATGTCTTACAAGTATAAAATATGAAAATAAGTGGTAATGACCTTTAAAAATAATATTCCACTAATAGAATGTCACTAAAATTTAAATTGACTAAGTTTTACATTTTTATTATTTTATATTTTGGAAATAACATTAAACCACTATTAAGAAATTATTCAAACTTCAAAAATATAAATATGTGGAAAAGTTTACAAAATGGTATTGTTGGAAAGTATGTGAAAATTCAAGAATATAGAATTTTATTTCAAGTCATTTGGGGTTATAAAACAAAAGTTATGAATTAATCTTTAAAACAGAAAAAAAAAGAAAAAAATGATGACGTCATCGCTGACGTCACCGTCGTCTTCCTCACAGAGAGGAAATCACGCTCCCCCTCTCGCCCTGCCACGCCACCGCATCGCCCCGCCTCTCGCCCCCCTCTCGCCCCTCTTCCCTTGCCACCGCGGGCGGTAGCGGGCGCTACCGCCGGGCGATGGCGCCACCGCCCGCACCTACCGTCTCGCCCGCCTCCAGCCTCTCTCTCGCCCGCCCCCGGGCGATATCGCCTCCCTTACCGCCCGCACTGGCACCAGCCTTAAACTTAGACTGAAAACAGCGTCATGCTAATTTGCTAGTCAACTGCTGAAAATCGTGACTCCGTGATGGGTCATGTACTGAACACGTCAGTATGACATAAGCCTGACGCCGTTGATGTTCTATACTTCTATGGATCAATTTGCTACTCTGCAGGCGCTCTATGGGTGACTTCTTTTGGGGCTTATAGGTGGCTTCTAGGTCCCAGACAATAGAAGACTAAAAGAACTCTCTAGCTTATGGATGGCTTATTTCCACCGAGAAGCTGTAATTGTGAAGGAATCCAGAAACTGCATCGGAGGTGTTTCTGGGTGGCTTCCCGAGTTTCTGCGAAGCGGTACAAAAATTTGCCCCTCGTTTTGATCTTATTTACACAAGATGTACCACCGCGGGGAATAACGCTTGGGAAAGAAAAAGAAAAAAAAAGAAAAAACTGCCCTCATCGCACAGATTCGCGTCTCGCCCAACCACGACGGAAACGAAGCACCACGTCCCCGCCTTGTGCTGCCGTCTTCCGCCGCCACGAGTAGAGCTGACCACGCCGAAAGCTTCGCCTCGGTCTCCTCTGCCTCCTCCCTAAAACACGTTTGCTGGGCCGGTCCACAACGCCGGAATCGGGCCTCCTTCTTCAACTACGGCGAGAGTTCCACCACCACGATTTGCCGCCGTCGTGCCTCCTCCGGCCTTCCTGGTCCCTCCATCGGCCTTATAATGAGCTTCTCTTCCTCACAGACCTCTCTTCTCTCCTTCCCATGCTCAGTGTGGCCGAATCATTGAGCTCCGCCGACGACCACCGCGGCAAAGGTCGTCGTGGTCTTCTCCGGTGACCATCCGGTCTCCTTCCGCCACCAAATGATGCCTGGTGAAGCCCTGCGCCGGTTACATGCGTCTTGGCCTCTAGTGCGCGCGCGTTCGGCGACCCCCTTGTCAACCAAGCTCCGGCCGCACCATTGTTGCAGGAGAGACACTGTCGGGTGGGACCAGTTGTGAGGTGGAACTCGAGAAGCCCAAAAGAACTCTACTGGAATAACTTGTCGTTGCTTCTACCCACAACAGTTTTCGCCCACCAAAATCTATGAGCCTGCTTCTGTATAAGCAGGAGCCCAAAAGAAGTACCACTATGTCTAGTACACACCGTCCTAGACAGCCGCTCGATGGCAACTGAGAAAGCAGCTTCCGTTTGACTTGAAGCTCTCTGCTACGAAGGATCACATGACGATGCCGGATGCCAGGATCACACGAGGAACCGGATGCCAGGATCACACGCGGAACGCGTCCATTAGCATGACTGTGTAGATCGGGTGTACACACTGGCACTGCTCGTGGGTGGTAGCGGGCACGCTACAACGGACCATCAAATATTTTCCGCTGTCCGTGGGGTGTCCACTTAGCAGTTTAAGCGGGCTTGGGTTGGCGGCGCCGAGGGCAGACCGCTCCCACTTACAGGCCTAGCCGTGCCGCTTGAATTGCCTTGACGGCTTTGCGGCCGGCAACTGCGCCGTTTAAATTGCTTGACGAGTGACGAACGTTTGTTGACATTGGCTGTCGCGACTGATAGTCTAAGGTTGTGTTTGTTTAGGCTGGAGCTCCATGGATGCTACGGCCCCGGCTGCCAGAATCGGCTGTAGCTGCTGGCTGGGGCTGGAAATTTGGAGCCGTCTAACGTCTGTTTGTTTCGCCGGCTGGTATAGCTGCGGCTGCACCTAAAACATGTTGAAATGACTCGAATGCCCATGTAGTTCTATAGATCAACCTTAAGTGCTCATTGTACCATTATAACTCCAACTAGTGTTTTGTCGATCTGTTAGGCTGATCTTGTTGGCGAACGGAGGCCAGAGGAGTTCGTCTCTGCCGGTGGCCCGAGATGGGGCTAGTGGCGGTGCGGATGTGGATCGAGGCGCGGAGGACGAACGGGGTGGAGGAGGGCCGGGGCGGGGCGGAGGAGGTCGTCATTGTCGGTGGCCGCGCAGATGTGGCTCGAGGCCTGGAGGACGAACGGGGTGGAGGAGGGCTGGGCCGGGGCGAAGGAGGAGGATGCGTCGGGTGGAGGAACTCGGATGCGCCGGCCGGGTAGAGGAGCTCGGATGCCCCGACCTGGGTGGAGGAGCTCGGCGATCGGAGCTCGAGCCGGTGGCGACGCGGGGTGGAGCACCACAAACCTTAGAGCAGCGCCCCTATTTATTTCTACTAGATGCGTTTCTCGTGGGGATAGGATTCGATGGGCTGTGTAATGCTCGGTTGGGCTGAGAAGAATAGAAAAATAACGGTTCGGTGACATTTATATGTGAAAGTGCATTTTGCATCTTTGATCTCTCTTAGGTTTTGGAGTTGATAACAACACTACTAAGCATCTAACAGTGCGTCAAGTATTTCAAGAAATATCAACTGTACGCAAAAAGTTGAAGAGAATTCCAAGACAAAGCCACCAAGATCAATTTGATCCAGCGGTAGTACCGGGCTTGAGAGCGGTAGTACCGCACCCAGTATCGCCAGAAGTACCGCTAGTATAAAAATGCGTACTGTCTTCAACGGTACTGCAGCGGTACTGGCTCTGTAGTACCGTTGTGGTCATATTGTTCTTGAGCAAAACCTTGCTCAACGGTAGTACCGCTACTGTCTGGCGGTAGTACCGCTGCCTCAAGGAGGCGGTAGTACCGCCCCCAGTACCGTCTCTTGTACCGCTGACTAGGATTTTCTCATGGTAACGTTTACGGTACTAGGGCGGTAGTGCCCTAGTACTACCGCCAGCCACTTCGATTTAATTCGAAGTTGTGGCAAGCGTTAGTACCGATGTGCATTAGCGGTAGTACCCCTGCTGGAGTACCACGGTACTTTGGCGGTGGTACCGCCCGCGCCCTGTGTCTGGGACTCCCAAGTAGCGCCCACGTTACCAGGTAGCGGTAGTACCACTGGCACCAGCGGTAGTACCGCCAGGCACAAAAAAGGGTCAAACGGCTAGTTTGGGGAGGGGGCTATAAATACCCCATCCCCTTCTTCCCCAAAGGTTGCTCGCTCCAGCATTAAAGACAGGCATTTATTAAGCCCCCAAAGTTAGATATCTCCCAATCCCTCCACCCAAACTTGTTGATACTTGGAGGATTGAAGGAGAAGGCCCCAATCTACATCTTTACCGAGCCGTTCTTCATTTCCCCCTCTCTAGCTTGAGGGATCTAGCCTAGGATTTCCTCTTGTGGAGAACCTAGGCATCTTGCTACTTGTTGGTGATTTGAGATTGTTGGGAGCCCCCAATTTGGTTGTGGGTGTGTTCGCCAAGTTGTTTGTAAAGGACTCGATTTCCGCCTCAAAGGGGATCAATAGTGGAAGGTGAACTAGGCCTTTGTGGCGGGGTTCATCGTAGAATAGGGTGAGGCCTTTGTGGCGTTGACTAGGCCTTTGTGGCGAGCTAACACCCCTCCAACGAAACGTACTCCCTTAACAAGGAGGAATTCGGGAATACACCGTGTCTCCGTGTGCTTCATATCGGTTACCTCGTTCCCTTCCTCCTTTACTCTTGCTTGTATTATTATTGTGCTTGCCTTGTCATATAGGTAAATTCACCCTAGTTGCATCTTATAGAGAATTTACCTTTGTGTCAAGCCTAATTGTTAAAGAAAAATTAAAATTGGTCGTAGCACCTATTCACCCCCCTCTAGGTGCCTATACTTTACTTTCAGTTGGTATGAGAGCCTCAGATCTTCTATCGGGCTTAACCGCCTAAGAGATTAAGTATGGGTGAAGAATCGGATACCGAAGGTTCCGCGGCGGCGGTGTCCATGAATGATCTCAATGCGTTGAAAAATTCTTTGACCTCATCCATAGAAACCAAAATCGATGAGTTACGTCAAGTCTTGATGGAACTCTTGAAAGCCAAAGGATCGGAGGTCACCGGCTCTTCTCCTCAGGAAGTACCTCCGGAGGGCGCTAAGAAAGGGGTAGATGGTGAACCATCTAAAATGCTTCCGCAGGAAACTCCACTAAGAAGGGTACGGAAGGAGATGGAGAATTTCACTCCGTTCCCGGAAGTTATTCTCCCGATCCTCCCGTCCCACATCCTCATATAATTCCTAGGGGAGATCCACCCAAAATTGATGCATTTCCTTTCGCGAATGGCAATATTACATGGAGACTCACTTGAACTCTTCTTGTATAGAGCTTTGGAGGGTCACTCGTCATGGATACAAGCCTCATGACCCCAAGAACCTAACAAGAAGAGAAGCCGTAGATTGTCAACTCAACTACACCGCCTTGTAAATTGTTCAACAAGCCGTGGGTCCTAACCACATGCCGCATCTTCAACAATATTCCACCGCCAAGGAAACATGGGACGCTCTTGTCGTCATGTTTGTGGGCAATAAGAGCATGCAACGGAATAGATATGATGCCTTGACCAATGAGGCCGAAGGGTTCTATATGCATGATGGAGAGAACCATGAAGCCATGTATCGAAGGCTCAAGACACTTGCTACCGCTTTCACTAATGTTGGTGCCAAGTACATTGATGATGCTTGGATCAAAAGGAAGTACATGATTGCCCTCATGCCATTTGAGCCCGCGGACTTGAAGAGCATTCAAGGAAGACATGATTTCCCTTCCATGACCTCAACTCAAGTTATGCAAGAAATGTGCTCCTATCTAGTACAAACCAAGAATACTCTTGACAACCGTGCTAGGGTCATAGGAATGCACAAATGGGCATCAGTTGCTTTGAAGGCCAAGGTTGTGTCTCAAGAAGTTGAGTACGAAGAAGAAGGCAATGAGGTGTTGGCTCCATTGAAGGATCAAGAGTATGATCCCGTGCTCAAGGATATCATTGCTCTCACCGTGCAAAAGTTTTGGAGGAATCCTCCCAAGGCCAAGAAATTTGTTGAGGAGAAAACCAAGTCTCGCTATGGCAATGATGGGGCTCAAAAAGTGAGGTCTTGCTTCAATTGCCAAGATAAGCACCATTTTATTGCGGAGTGTCCCTATGAGCATACAGAATACCATGGTGGAAAGCTCGTTTGCAAGGACAAGTCCAAGGTTGAGTACAAGAAACCTAATTTCAAGAAGAAACCTTTCAACAAGAAATCTCCCACCAAGTTTGTGCTAGTGACTCAAGAGCGGGAGGGATGAAGAAGAAGAAACCACTAGTGAAGCGGCCTCTCCTCTACTCCATCGTCTTCATATCTCTTTGAATCCCGCAATGAAAATCATCCTCACCCAAATGCCAAGTTCTTCATGGCTAAGGCCTCGGAGGTATCACCTTCTTCCAACTCTAAGACCCCAAGTGAAGTAGAAAATCTTGCTAGTCTTAGAGTAGAAGATGAAATGCTCTCTTTGGAACGCTTTATGTCTAACATGCAAGGGGAGACCAGGAAGTACTTAGAACATCTCATGATCCAATTGGGAGAGGCCCAAGAAGCTCCTGAGAAGAAAGGTGAGGTTGAAAGAAGGGATGCGGATGAAATTGCATACCTAACTATGACTCTTGAGGAAGAGCATGACGGTAGAGTTTCTCTTGAGGAGGAACTTGAATCTATTGAAGAAACTCACACTGAACTTGTTTCTAACATCACTGAGGAACATGATCTTGCAATTGCTAAATATAAAAAGGCTAAAAAGGATAAGGTTGAGTTTGGCATTGGTCATGGTAAACTAACCGAGGAGTTTGAAAAACTAACCGAGGCTCACAAAGCTTTGGAGAGTCAACATTCCTCCCTCAAAGAGTTGCATGAACAACTTAAAACTTAACTTAATCAACTTAACAACCCTAGCACCTATAATTCTTCTTGTGATCATGCAAATATTATTGAGGAAAATGCTAGGTTGAAGGATGAACTTGCTAGGCTCAAGGGCAAAGGCCCTCAAGTTGAGAAGGTTGTGGCCTCTACCCCACAAGTTGTGGCCCCTAGTCCTCATGTGGTTGTTGCTAGACCACAATTGAGTGCTCCAAGCACACAAGTGGGCAAGCAAGGACTTGGCTATGTTGCCAAGAAGAAGAAGAAGAAGAAGAAGAAGAAGAGCAAGAAGAAAGCCAACAATGGTGCCTCAGGTAGTATTTTCATTAAGGACAACACTACTCGTAGCACTCCCGCACAATCAAGCAATGTTGCTTTGAGTAGTAGTGTCATGAGTCACAACACTACTCGTAGCATCTCCACGTGAACTAACAATCCACACCATTTCTTATATGTTGATTATTATGGTGTTGTGCAAGCTAAATATGTTGGTCCTATTGAAGGTTACATTGACTACACTATTTGGGTTCCAAATACCCTTGTTGCTAACATGAAGGGACCTTCCCCGGGTCCTAACTCTAGTCAATGATCTCTTGCAGGACAATGCTTCCGGTGGGTCTAAATGGATAATTGATAGTGGATGCACTAGTCATATGACCGGAAGCAAAGAACTTGTGACGGAGTTGCGCCCAAATGATATTCAAGCAACCGTCACTTATGGATACTTGATAGGGACATTATAGAAGAACATGAGTTTTATTCATGCTTGAGTTGGAAAGAAATATTAAGTCTCACTGATGAATATTTTAAGGTGAATTCTTTCCTATTATTAAATATTGTTTGTGATTATAAGAATGTTATACTACCTAAGCTATGTTATTATTTATCAGCAGGGTTATTGTTAACACAAACTTGGATGGAGGAAGACCTCAAGAAGAGCTGGAAAACAACATGTGGTTGATGGAAAACAAGCTTACACGTGTTGAAAGCAATCAAGCCATGGTGAAAACAAAAGTACAAGTGATGAAAACAATCCTGAAAATGGTGAAAACAGTTGTTGCAAGGATGAAAACAAGGGGATGGTGCCTCCATAGGGTTAAATGCGCCATTATAAAGTCCTAATTATATTAGGCATGGCTTGTATGACATATTGGGCCGAACCCCTTAAAGTGGATCGGTTTGTATTCATCTTAGAGTCCATGTAGGAGTCCAAGTCCAAGGGGGAAAGTTTGCTTGCGCAAGGGTATCTTGTGGCCGCACCCCTTCCCCTCTTATAACTCCCTCCTGCGAGTTGTGAGGGCCAGACCAAGTTAAAATTAAACCCTAGTTTTCCTAGATTGAACCATGTTCATATGAAAATTATCCCCACCTGTTGGTGGTGTTACCATTGCAAAGTTGCGTGATATCTTGTTATTCCAATTGGGAATAGGGGGATACAGGACCACTCATGATCTTTGATTACGTGTGCAAGAGTGTGTAGCTGAGAATATCCAAAGGGATTGGTTGTTGTTGCATTGGAAACAGGGTTCATGCAAGTGTGAGGTCTCACTGTAGCACTAGTTATCACAAAATCCAGAAAACCACAAAAAGAGAGATAAGTTCATCGAGAAGATCGGGCCACCCCTTATCATATGGTATCAGATTTCTAGGTTGCCTCGGTGAGAAAATTTATCCATAGTCTAGTTGTTTTTATTTCCTATACAGAAAAAGCCACACATTTTTTTTTGGTCTAGTCATTGCCATAGCCCTACATGATCACCATTATCAAGTTTTTAGTTGTTGTTTTGTGTTTGATTTTCGTGTTTCTTTTTCTCCTTTTTGAGTCTTGTTATTTTGATCTAGGTTTAGGGTTTAGTTGTCTTCGAGTCCTTCCAAAGAGTCCATCGAAATCCCTTTCAATTCTCCAATCCGAGTGGTGGTTGTCCTCTATTTCGAGTTGGATTCGTTTTTCCTACCGTGGCAGGAAATTTCGCCAAAATGCTGCCGTACCAAATCCCTGCTACAGTCGGTTTCCGCCCCTCCAATGCCTTACAAATCCACCGTGTAGCACCCGTTTCACGCTTACCAGCAACATCACCCACGCGCTGCCGCGGCACACAAATTCGCCAAAACGCTGCCGCGCCCTCGATTCCTGTCGCGTGCTCCACTGCTGCCGCGCGCCAATCCGCACCACACCGCAACCACAAAATCCCACCCGCACGACTAGGTTTTCCTTACCGCTGATCACCGTGCGCTGCCGCGATAGAGAATTTGCACTTTTCGCTGCCGGCGACAGAAAAATCCCGCGATGTGTTCTAGTAATTATAGTTAGCTTTTCGGTTTTATTTTTATTTTACAATTTCATTAGGTTTCAAGTATGAACTTTGTGAGCCTTAGCCAGAGCCTTTCTACAACAATAAATAGGTACCTTACCCATCAAGAATAGCTATCTTTTGCTCGTTTTCAGGCTGCTCTTCATCACATATTTGTGTCACATTGTTCATTGCAGTGTTATCACTTGATAGTATTGCTCCTTGTGTTGTTATTTGGCCAGTAAAAAGTATTAAAAAAAGAGAGAAACAGAAAAGAGAAAAAGAGAAAAACAGAATTGAGAAAATTAAAAAGGCCTTGAGATACATTCATATTATTGTGGAGCTATTTTCATCATTGCTATATTGACACACCATTGAGCAATCTTGTGCCTAAATATTATTTGAGCTTGGCTAGTGTCTTTCCAGTGCATTACAAAATTTCCTACACATATTTGCATTGTCTCCATATTTGGTGTGTGTTTCCCTAGGTATTATTTTATCATCACAAGCAGCAAATAGGAATTGGTTTTGGTGATTGTTAGGAATCCCAAGCTGAGCTCCACCATATACCCTGTTTGTCTTTGTGATACTATCATATCCTGGATATTATCTTCTCACACTTGGTACACTTTTCATTGGAACTTGTGGTAAGTTGATCCTTTTCACTTTGGAACAGTAAGTGAATCCATCTTTGCTTGGTTTTGAGTGAGTTGTGAGAGAACACCACAACCCATTGATTTTTGTTTTCACTAACATAATGGGTGTTTCTAGTGTTGTTGAGCATGTGAAGGTTAACAAGGGAACTAAAGCATATATTGAGACTATACAAGAACAATTAGCAACTATATCCACTATGATTTAAAAACTACATCAAAGCCTTACATGTAATGGTGATCTAGTTGATGATGAGAGCTATAAAAAATTGCATCAATTAAGACAAGGTGCAAAATATGTGGATGCATATTACATGGAGATGATGATGTTGCTACAACTAGCTCGGGTTCTAGAGGATCAAGAAAGAATAGTGCAAAGATTTTATTTAGGGTTACTCTTTCAAATTAGACTCCTAGTGAGGCATGCTGAATATAGTACCTTGGATGAATTATTGCAACTACCAAGGAAGGCAGAAAAGAGAATGGCCGAAGAGGTTCCTATGGCTCCAAGAAGAAGAATTTTTCCACAAAGCTAAAAGTCAAGCATTACCACTACTAATGAAAATAATATCTATTCCTAGTGTTGTTTCTTCTCATGTGCAGATTACTTTTGAAGAAAGGGAGCCCATAGTAACATCACCACCACCACCATTGGAGGAGCATGTCATTGTTCCTAGTGTTATTTCTTGTCATATGCAGGTTACTTTTGAAGAAAGGGAGCCACAACAAGTAGAACCTGCATCATCACTTGAGATGAATTGGTACCTAATAAATCTAAGGAGGATGCTATTGATAAAGGTGCTGATTTCGTGTTACACCCATCAAGTATTGAATTATGTGAATCCACTAAATTGCTAGTTGATTGTGAGTTAACAAGCATAGGTAGTACACATACATGTGATAATGTGCTAAATTCGAAATTTAATCATGTGGTTTTGATTTCACATAAGGAAGCACTTGCTGAAATACCACCTAATGATATTGTGAATTACATCATGTTAAATGAACCAATTAATGTGCAAAGTGCTATGAAAAAGGTTGCTGAAATTTCATATGTCAATTCTAGCACCTATGTTTCTTCTTTGACTTTTAATTTGATTGGTGATTATAACATGAGTGAAATTTTTATGGTGGATCACATATGTATAACTTGTGATAAAGTGGCTGAATTGAACATTGTATTACCTTGGATACATAGGTTACAATTTCCTACATATGAGCATGATTTTGCACATATGTTTGGTTTACCACAACACTTGTTAAGTACATGTGCTAATAAATTATACTTCACTTATATTTGCAAATTGAGTTGCAATTTTCATGTTGAAAATAATAAGCATGTTAACACTTTTGAGTGTACTAATAAAAACAAATTTGATCATAGATCTTCTGTGAGAACACTTGAATTGATAATAAACAATAAAAACAAATTTGATCATAGATCTTCTGGGTGGCCCAATCTTCTCGATGAACTTCTCTCTCTTTTTATGGTTTTCTGGATTTTGTGACTAGTGCTACACTGAGACCTCTCACTTGGATGACCCCTGTTGCCAATGCAACAAAAACCAATCCCTTTGGATATTCTCAACTACATACTCTTGCACACGCAATCAAAGATCACGAGTGGTCCTGTATCCCCCATTCCCAATTGGAATAACAAGATATCACGCAACTTTGCAATGGTAACACCACCAACAGGTGGGAATAATTTTCAGATGAACATGGTTCAATCTAGAAAAACTAGGGTTTAATTTTTTACTTGGTCTGGACCTCACAACTCGCAGGAGGGAGGTATAAAAGGGGGAGGGGTGCGGCCATAAGGTACCCTTGCGCAAGCAAACTTTCCCCCATGGACTAGGACTCCTACTTGGACTCTAAGATGAATACAAACCAACCCACTTTAAGGGGTTCAGCCCAATATGGCATAAAAGCCATGCCTAATATAATTACGACTTTATCATGGCACATTTAACCCTATGGAGGCACCATCCCCTTGTTTTCATCCTTGCAACAACTGTTTTCACCATTTGCAGGATTGTTTTCATCACTTGTACTTTTGTTTTCACCATGGATTGATTGTTTTCAACACTTGTAAGCTTGTTTTCCATCAACCACATGTTGTTTTCCAGCTGTTCCTGAGGTCTTCCTCCATACATGTTTGTGTTAAAAATAACCCTGCTAATAAATAATAACATAGCTTAGGTAGTATAACATTCTTATAATCACAAACAATATTTAATAATAGGAAAGAATTCACCTTAAAATATTCATCAGTAAGACGTAATATTTCTTTCCAACTCAAGCATGAATAAACCTCATGGACCTCTATTATGTCCCTATCAAGACTCTTCCTCGTCTAACGTATCGGAGTTTGACAAGGTTGTGATTGCTCCCGATATCACTATCATGAACGTCATGCTTGTCGAATCCCTTAGTTTCAATTTACTTTCCGTCTGCTCTCTTGGAAAGATGGGTTTCTCCGTCTTTTTTGATGAATATATTGTGGTCCTTTTGAGGAGCAAGACTCTTGACGTTGCATACGTGGGACATGTTTAAAATTAGTTGTTCGTGGTGGACTTTTCGAAGTCTACCAACTCTCAATCAATGTGTCTTTTCGGAAAGGCGGACGTGGGATGGTTGTGGCATCGCCGCTTATCCCATGTCAACATGAGAACTTTGCAAAGTCTTCACAAAGGTGGCCTTATTGTCGGACTAAAAGAAAATGTTTCCTTTTCCAAAGATCGCGTTTGTAGGTAGTGTGTTGAAGGAAAGATGCATGATATCTCGCACAAGGCCAAGACTATTATTTCATCAAAGAGGATCTTGGAGCTTCTCAATGTTGATCTCTTTGGTGCCGTGACCGAGGAAAGTCTTGGTGGCAAGAAGTATTGCTTGGTGATTGTCGATGATTATTCGAGATACACTTGGGTTTATTTCTTCAAGTGCAAGAGTGAAACTCAACAAACCATCATCGACTTCTCCAACAAAGTGCAATGTCAACACAATGTGCAAATCATGGCTATTAGGAGTGATAATGGTTTGGAGTTCAAGAACTACACTTTGAATGAATTCCTTAGTGAAGAAGGCATTCATCACCAATACTCCGCCACTTACACTCCCCAACAAAATGGTGTTCCCGAAAGGAAGAATCACACTCTCTTGGATATGGCAAGGACCATGTTGGCGGAGTATTCTTATCACCTTTATTTATGGGCCGAGGCCATATCCACCGCATGCCACTCCTCCAACCGCCTCTACATCCGCAAGAGCTTGGACAAGACTCCATATGAGATCCTCACCGGCAACAAGCCCAACGTCTCATACTTCCGTGTATTCGGTTGTAAGTCCTTTTATTTGATCAAGAGAGTTAGGTTGTGTAAATTTCAATCCAAAACTTTTGAGGGTATATTTGTTGGTTACGGTGCCGAATCCTACACTTATAGAGTCTTTGAAAAAGCCTCAAGGATTGTCATAGAATCTTGTAGTGTGGTTTTCGAAGAAAATGATGGCTCCCAAGTGGCGTAATTTCATGTTTCTAATGTAGATGTTGAAATGCCTCAAGAAGCCATAGGAAGGATGGGTGTGGGATTTTTCCGCCCCATCGAGGGACACCTTGTGGCGACTCGAGAAGGACTATGCTCTACTGAAGTGGAGCCCTCCTCTACAATAGAAGAACATGCCAAGGAGCCAAGTGATGGACCTACCCAAGAACATGTTGAAGACCCTCCTCTTATTGACCAAGCGACTACGCAAGATGTTACCACTCCTATCATTCATGCTAGTCAAGGTCAAGGCCAAGATCAACCATCCTATCCTCAAGTTGAAGCTAGTGATGATGATGATGATGATCAAGGCCAAGTTTGTCAAGACGGGATCCAAATGATCAAGATGATCAAGTGATCCCTCCTCACAATAATGAGGAGATCGAAGCCCGTCGTGCTAGAAGGATAAATATAGCTTTGAAGCAAATTGATTCCCAAGACAACAAGGTCTTGGAGGATATTCAAGCTAGAAGATCCACAAGAAGGCAACTGACACATTTTAGTGAGCATCAAGCTCACATATCTATGGTGGAACAGAAGAAAGTGTTTGAAGCTCTTGAGGACTCCGATTGGCTTGAAGCTATGCATGATGAGCTCAATAACTTTGAGCGTAACAAGGTTTGGAGATTGGTTGAGAAGCCCAAAGATTGCCACAATGTTATTGGCACTAAGTGGATATTCAAGAACAAGCAAGATGAGCATGGCATTGTTATAAGGAACAAGGCAAGATTGGTAGCTCAAGGTTACACTCAAGTTAAAGGAATTGACTTTGATGAAACCTATGCTCCCGTGGATCGCCTTGATTCCATCCGTATCCTTCTTGCTTATGCATCTTCGCATAATTTCAAATTTCCACAAATGGATGTTAAAGGTGCTTTCTTGAATGGTCCACTAAAAGAGGAGGTATATGTTAAGCAACCTCCGGGGTTCAAGAATATAAACTTTCCTAACCATGTCTACAAACTCAACAAGGCTCTCTATGGTCTCAAACAAGCACCACGTTCTTGGTATGAGCACCTTAGAGAGTTGTTGGATGACCGTGGTTTCATAGTTGGGAAGATTGACCCCACTCTCTTCACCAAGAGAGTAAAGGGAGAGCTTTTCATATTCCAACTATATGTGGACGATATCATCTTTGGATTAACTAACCAAGCTTTCAATAATGAGTTCTCAAAACTTATGACTCACAGTTTCGAGATGTCTATGGTGGGAGAGCTTAAATTCTTTCTTGGCTTCGAGATCAAGCAATTGGCTAGAGGGACTTTCATTTCTCAAGCCAAGTATACCCAAGACATGATCAAGAGGTTTAATTTCCAAAGTTCAAAGATCAAGACATCTCCTATGCAAGTCAAGTGCCATCTATCTCATAACCCGAAGGGTAAAGATGTGGACCAAAAGTTGTATCGATCTATGATTGGTTCTTTGCTTGACCTTTGTGCATCTAGGCCCGATATCGTTTTGAGTGTAGGTGTGTGTTCAAGGTATCAAGCGGCCCCTAAGGGAAGCCATTTAATGGAGGTCCATAGGATCTTTTGATATTTAGTTCATACCCCAAGATTTGGTTTGTGGTACCCAAAGGGGGCACAATTTTTTCTCAAGGGCTACATGGATTCCGATTGGGCGGGTGATCAAGATGATAGGAAGTCTACTTCCAGGGCTTGCCAATTTCTTGGTAGGTCTTTAGTGAGTTGGTCTTCCAAGAAGCAAAATTTCATATCTCTCTCCACCGCCGAAGCCGAGTATGTAGCCGCCGCAAGTGCTTGCACTCAATTGCTATGGATGAGGCAAACTCTCAAGGAATATGACGTTCGCTTGGATAAGGTGCCTCTTTTCTGTGACAATGAAAGTGCCATCAAAATCGCCTACAACACTGTGCAACATACAAGAACGAAGCATATTGAGATTCACCATCATTTCATCCGAGATCATGTGGCAAGAGGGGATACTGCTCTATCTTATGTGCCCACCAAGGATAATCTTGCGGATATCTTCACGAAGCCACTTGACGATGCAAGATTCATGTTCTTGAGGAATGAACTAAATGTCATTGATTCTAGGAGTTTGACTTGAGGATCTTGCACACACCCCTATAGATGAAACGTGTTTGGGTTTAGGTGTAGGCATGGACATAGTGGGAGTGTTATCCTAACACATTGGGTTCTCCCTCCCCCACTATGCCCAAAGCAAATATTCATTGTGATCTCTCTTTTTATAATGTTGAATTGTGAGCTTCTTTGTCGAGAATTGGCAATGTACCCAAGATATATCTTCGCGGTAACATACCATAATCTCTTACATGGTGGCTTAGGCCACCAACATCTTCCTTTGAAGAGTTTGGTTTTTTATTTGGTGTTTTCGTTGTGTTTGTGTTGCTCTCACTCTTTTGTGTTTTTTTTGTGTCGGTGTTGGTTTGGGAATCACACTCCCTGTTTTCCTTATTTGATTTTTTTGTGTTTCTTGCAAAAGTTGGTGTGTAGTACCATCTCAGTTTGTGTTCTAATCCCAAGCCCATACACTTACTCCCTTAGACTTTTTCTCTCTGAAAATTTAAATATGTTTGATCCCTTGATGGAATGAAGACCAGGCTAGCGGTACTACCGCCAGTTACGAGCGGTACTACCGCTGTAACTAACAGTAGTACCCAGCGCACGGTACTACCGGTGGCTCCGGGGGGTACTACCGCTGCAGAAGTACGTGCCCAGCACAGACCCCATAGCGGTACTACCTCTTGGCCCAGGTAGTGCCAGGTGAGAGGTACTACCGTTGGGAGCAGCTGTACTACCGTTGCGGCAAAAATCCGTGGGGATTAAAACGGATTTGGGAGTAGGGGGTTACCCTCATAACCCTTCTCTCTCCCTCATCTCCTCCTCACTTTGGATCCAGCCGCCACCAAGTCTTCCGTACACCGGGGAGGGCCCTCTCCGGTGATTGAACGCTCCTTTCTCGCCGGAGAACGCCCGGGGACCGCTCCCAACTCCTCCTCCACGATGATGAGCTCCGATAACCCTTCCTATCTCTCTCCCTCGAGAAATTTTGAGAGATGATGATGCCTAGGGTTCTAGAGATCTCCTAGTCTAGATGTAGTTAGTTGTGCTCCCTAGTAGATGAAATCTCATTAGAACTGTTGGTGTTTTTGCCTCTTGTTGGATTTCGGTAGTTTCCTTAGGTTCCATGGATGAATCCGCCACCATCGGTACTACTGCTGGCACCAGCGTTACTACCGCTATGGCTGAAACCGCTGGTAACAGTGGTACTACCGTGGCCCCCAAGCGGTACTACCGCCTCCTGGAGCCTGAACACTTCTAGTTCTAGGATGATTTTGTCTCGAAGATCTTTTTGATTGAGGTTTGCTTATCTTTTTCTATCTCCCTATTGCTTTCTTAGGAGCAGGTGCTAGTGGCTTGAAGGGTGGAGGTCGCAAGCGTGCGGCTAAGAGAGGCCGTAAGAACCCCGAGGAAGATGAAGCCCCTGAGGTTATGCCACAAGGGAACCTGACTAGAAGGCAAAGATCAATAAACATGAAATCAAAAGCATCTCGTGATAAGTCTATTGCAAATATGTCAGATGATCAATTCCATAGGGAAAGGAGGACCAATCCTTATAACCATCCAAGGGAAGCTAGAGCAAACGATTGTTTCTGGACTAGTTTTCAGGAAAGGATATTCTATGAGGAGTACCCTCTCAACAATAATAAGGTAGTCACTCAGTTTTCCATCAATGTTGCCTTCATGAAGTCCAAGATGGACTATTTTGGTGAAGCTCTGGAGATTTGTGAGGAATTTGGGCCTTTGGACTTCATTGAGATCAATGAGGATTATGATGAGCATCTAGTGGGCCAGTTCTATGCCACTCTGTATTTCCACACCGATGAGAGGAAGATCACCTGAATGACGAGGAATAAGAAGTTTTCTGCTTCTTGGAGTAAGTTTGCTACTATTCTTGGTCTGCAGGACTATGGGGAGATTCCAGATGTTGCGTTTCACAACACTTCTTCCGGGTTCCTTATCCGGAGAAGTCCATGGCTCCCACTAAGATGTATGATCTCTACATACCTGGACGTGCTGTGGTTGGTCAGTCCAAGAACTTGCTACCTGTTTATGACATTCTCCACAGGATATTCAGGAACACCTTGGCTCCTCGGGTTGGTAACTTTGACCAAATCCATGGATCACTCATTGACTTGATGGTGTACACTCATAGGCGTCATGGTGATGGCCTAAGGCTAGATGTGATGGACATACTCTTGAACAAGATGTACAACTGTGTGATGAGGAGGAGAGTGCCCGTATTTGCTGCTTTGGTTTTCAAGCTTATTTCCACCACTTGGCGCAATGCCTAGTTTTCTTATGCTCTCTTGGATAATGACCAAGAACTTACTACTCAGGCCATCAAGGATCTTCATGTCAAGAAGCATGCCACTCCTTTTCTAGGTACAGAGGATCTTGGTCCGGACACTGATGGCTCGAGTGAATCGGATTTCGAGATGGAGGGGAGAGATCAGAAGAACAACTTTCGCAGGTGGCTGTCCTCAACCTTGAAGAAGGTTTTCTGTCGCCAGCTTGATATGGAGGACAAGGCATATCTTGCTCATGTCCGTAGCAAGATGGAGAGGCGGCTCACTCATGACAGGTTTGCCTATTTGGGGGTGCCTGTTATTCCAGGGTCTGAGGACAAGATCACTACTTCCAGGGAGTGGAAGTCAAAGCAAGGCAATGCATGGATTGATCCAGATCTTCTAGATGATGCTACTACTTCTCACGAGCCTTGGACTCGTGGTGAGACTGGCGATGAGGTCGAAGATGTGGACACTTAGGATGAGCATGGTCTCGGCAGCCCTGCTAGTGCCTCTAGCCCCCGCGAGTGACCTCCAGGGACGTTAGCATCGCCTCTTCCCTTTTTGGTGCATTTATGACAAAGGACGAAAAAGTTCTATTTAGGAGCAGTTCATTTGCTTGGGTTGTGTTCGTTTGTCAAACTTTGTGTGGTGTGTACTTGTGATTTGAACTTTTTGGTGTTAAGTCTGTGTGGTTGAACCATTTGATGTTATGGAATTGGATTTTATGGTTATTATCGTTTTTCCTTTAGCAAGCATTCATATTATCATATCTTTTGTATCCTTCCTAGGTCTCAAAGAGTTAGGGGGAGCACACATTCTAAAAGAGAACAAAGTTTGCCTCATTAAGCAAATTTTCTTGATGCATCACTCTCTCTCGAAGTGCTCGTCCAAAATTCTTTGTACCTCTCTTAGTGGTGTTGTCATCAATCTCCAAAAAGAGGGAGACTGAATGTGCATTTTGCATCTTTGATCTCTCTTAGGTTTTGGAGTTGATAACAACACTACTAAGCATGTACAGTGTGTCAAGTATTTCAGGAAATATAAACTATACGCAAAAAGGCGAAGAGAATTCCAAGACAAAGCCACCAAGATCAATTTGATCCAGCGGCAGTACCGGGCTTGAGAGCGGTAGTACCGCTCTGCACAACAAGCGATAGTACCTCACCCAGTACCGCCACAAGTACTGCCAGTATAAAAATGCGTACTATCTTTAGCGGTACTGGCTCGGTAGTACCATTGTGGTCATATTGTTCTTGAGCAAAACCTTGCTCAATGGTAGTACTGCTACTGTTTGGCGGTAGTACAACTGCCTCCAGGAAGCGGTAGTACCTCCCCCAGTACCGGCTCTTATACCGCTGGCTAGGATTTTCTCAGGATAACGTTTATGGTACTAGGGAGGTAGTGCCCTAGTACTACCGCCAGCCACTTCGATTTAATTCGAAGTTGTGGCCAGCGGTAGTACCGGTGTGCACTCGCGGTAGTACCGCTGCTGGAGTACCATGGTACTTTGGCGGTGGGACCGCCCGCCCCTGTGTCTGGGACTCCCAAGTACCGCTCACATTACCAGGTAGGGGTAGTACCGCTGGCACCAGCGGTAGTACCGCCAGACACGAAAAAGGGTCGAACGACTAGTTTGGGGAGGGGGCTCTAAATACCCCATCCACTTCTTCCCTAATGGTTGCTCCCTCCAGCATTAAATACAAGCATTTATTGGGCCCCCAAAGTTTGATTTCTCCCAATCCCTCCACCCAAACTTGTTGATACTTGGAGGATTGAATGAGAAGGCCCCGATCTACATCTTCACCGAGCCGTTCTTCATTCCCCCTCTCTAGCTTGAGGGATCTATCCTAGGGTTTCCTCTTGTGGAGAACCTAGGCATCTTGCTACTTGTTGGTGATTTGAGATTGTTGGGAGCCCCCAATTTGGTTGTGGGTGTGTGCCCCAAGTTGTTTGTAAAGGACTTGATTTCCGCCTCAAAGAGGATCAATAGTGGAAGGAGAACTAGGCCTTTGTGGCGGGGTTCATCGGAGAATAGGGTGAGGCCTTTGTGGCATGAGTAGGCCTTTGTGGCGAGCTCACCACCCTCCAACGAGACGTACTCACTTAACAAGGAGGAACTCGGGAATACATCGTTTCTCCGTGTGGTTCATATCAGTTACCTCGTTCCCTTCCTCCTTTACTCTTGCTTGTATTATTATTGTGCTTGCCTTGTCATATGTGACGCCCCGAGATCGGGCACTATGCAGATTTCAGCGTTCCCGCCAAAATCCACATAATAACCGATTCCAGGTTGCCACTTGTGATAACATTACAACAGTTCATGAATAATCCACAACAACAGAGGAGGTATATACAAGACGACTCAAACGAGTCAAGAATACAACTGATACAATACAAAGATCCAAATGACAGCGGAAGAAACAACATAGTGTCCGACTACGGACAAGATACAAATTGGACTAAGAGTCCTGAAGATAACCAATGGCGTCCAATCCCTGCCCAGGCCAAGCCGGAGGGATTCCCAAGCTAACGTCGTCAGACTTTGAACCTGTTGACTGCAATGTGGAATATGCAGCCACGAAATGGATTCGTGGGTCAGTACTATTAAGTACTGGCAAGTGGATAAACCATACTCACAAGATACCAGCGTAACCAATCATCACAAGATACAAATACTTTGGGTAGAACGGAAGGAAGGGATTATTGAAAAGAAGCGGCAGCGGGCTGCACTAACTAACTACAGAGACGCGCTACAACATCCGGCTAAAAGAAAGGGATAAGATAGCGCGACAAAACCAACTATAACTACTCACCAAACAATACCCATCCAGTGTTACCCCCTACTAAGGAAGCAACCCAAGGAAACTCACACTGTTGATTAAGGTGACATTCATTTTTATAGTGGAGATAATCTATATTACTAGTCAAGTTATCATCGTTAAGTGTAAGTTGTCTGAGTACTTGTTAGACAGCACTTTCACCAAGTCATCCATAACCGCGGACAACACGGCTTCTCGAGAAGATTAACCCTGCAGGGATGCACCAATTTGGCCGTACACGTAAGAATAACCCGCCAGGCGGGGATCAAACCCACCAAGCAGGCCACTCAACACAACCCAACTCTTCTTCGCATCAAGCCCAAAGAACCACGTGCTGTGCGTGCGCGGCTAATCGAGCCCCCACGAAGAAAAGGGGAACCCTCATAGCACTGGAAGACCACGCTGCCCTAAATGCCGACTACAAAAGTTCCACCCTGGCGCCAAGAGTTCGCACCTGCATATGCATGCATCAAATGGAAAGCCCGGACTAAGTGTGGCGATTTGGACTTTGGACGAGATGCGAATCGAATCAGAATTGCGGGGGCGCCCATACTCGCTTCCCACATGCGGTTAGCACGCTCATCATGGATCAGTAGACAAGACTCTTTTCCTAAGTTCGACACTAGCAGGCTCCAAAACCACGCCAGGCCTCCTGCCGGTGCCTTATCATCAAATTATTATTACCCAAAACATTAACATGTTGTTGATTAAGTTGAAACCCAACTATCAAACTAAACAGGTGATATGACAAAGGACACAAGACTCGAGCGCAAACAACACTAAGCATGCAACTACGACACGAGGGCCAACAAGGTAAACAAACAACAGTTAATAGGAAGTGGAAGGAAGGCTATATCATGGTTGCAAGGTAAACATATGATAGGATCGAGATACAAGCATCGAATCATAATGCTAGCATAAAGACAACGGAAAGAATCGGCAACAAGTAAGGAAAGGAAACATAGGTAGCAAGTGAGTATACTTGCCTGAGATCCAGCAAGTAGAGGTACATCCGAAGAACTTGTCGGTGCTCACATCATCTCAACGTCCTATCCGCGAAGAAGCAACGAACTAGAACAAACACCGGATGCAACAATTACTACTACGGCAAAAGATCCAGCATGATCCTATTTTATATGCATGACAAGTTAAAGGGTGCATCAAAATAGATACAAGACATGATGAAACATTTTAAATGGGCCCAAATGCAAAGATAAGGTTGCATTTGGAAAATCCCAGGTGCATGCATAGTTATTTAAGTGAATTACAAGCAAACATTAGGTTTAAGTGATTAAATGGCATGGTGGATGATGAAAACATAATGTATACAACATTAGCTTCAATGTGATATCTCATTTGCCAAATTTGGAATTTTAAATATTTAATTATGAATTTTTGCAATTTAAAAGGTTTAATTAAAGCATTGAATTATTGCACCACTTTTAATTAGGGAAAACAGTAAACAAATTGTATATTTTAAAAGTACAGGGAATTTTGATTGGAAAACATATTTTACTTTTCAAATTTGGAGTTAAAATGAATTAGTTATGTGCATTTGAATTTCAGGGACCTTTCTGCAGTTAACAGGGACTTGGTCGTGGTAAAAAGATCCAGATCTGGATCTGGGATCCAGATCCACTTCCTGCACCGCAGCCAGAGAGGCTGACAGGCGGGGCTCGCTGCTACGCAGCGCTGATTGGGATGGATGGAATCCAACATGGCCTCAGCAGTCACTTACGGGTGGGCCCCGTGGCGCGCCGTAGAAAAGAAGCAAAAGTGGAGGCTTTGGTGCCTCGAAGGAGATTCGAACCCGGGTCTCCTGAGGCAAGGGCGGAGGGATAAGCCACTGGGCTGTAGCTGTGCTTGTGTTTTACTTTGGGTCGGACATAGGAAGAGGTAACAGGAGACGTAACTGAATTTTGTTGGCATACGAGATTCAGTCTTCAGGAACGACGGCGGACGGAAACGAACTGCAGCAGCGCTGCTCGACCCCATGGCGCGATCGGGATGATGACAGTGTAGTAGCACGGTGCGGTGTGTGTGTAGTGTAGAGAGATGGTGCACGGCGGTTGTGCAGCGTGGAGGCGAAGTTACTGAACCCAAAAACCTAACGCTACGGTGACAGACGAACGCGGCCAGTGGCGATCGCCGGCGGACGACGCGCGAAGGCGCCGCTCCCAGAGCACGAGGATGGGTTGAGGGACAAGTCCCAGATGTGAGACTCACCTTGGGGTTGCCGGTGGAGTGTACGGGCTCGGGGAAGACCCACGGCCACGTGAGGCATACGAGGAAGAAGCTGTGGTCGTCGCCGGGAAGATCTTGATGGCGCCGTCGATCCAGGCATCTCAGGCCCGCGTGCTTCTGCGACGACGAAGAGGATGGTGCAGAGGTTCGATTCCCGGCCTCGCCGGTCTTGCACATTCGAGTGGTCTGATGAGGAACCAGGAGAAGAGGTCACCAGCTCTCGCAATCGCGCCCATCCTGCTAGCATGGATAACTCCTCCGAGTGATCATCGAGACGTTAGCATCGGTCTCCTCCCTCTTTTGGTATCTTGATGCCAAAGGGGGGAGATATCTACTTAGGAGCGGGAATTTGCATGGGTTCTCTCTCAAGCGTGTTTTCGATTTGCATCTTTTGTCTTGCTTGAGAGAGTTGGCTATTTGGAAACTTCGTTTGTTTAATTATTGTGTGTTGTGAACCTCATTATGCATTATGTGAGCTTGTGAACTTAGTACCTTAATTCGATCACTTGTTATGTGCTCACTATTATATGTGTTTAGCTATCTATATTGTTTAATTCTCTCAACATGAAGGGAGCATATCTCTAGGGGGAGCTCCGTCCATGTTGTGTGTGTTATAGTTATGCAAATAGGGATGTTGTCATCAATTACCAAAAAGGGGGAGAATGAAAGATCATCTTCCGTTTTGATAATTGATGACAACATAAGTATTGGACTAATGTCTATTTGAGAGTACTTGCAGGTCCTATTTGATATATATGAAAATGCCCAGGTTCATCAAGTATACAATCTCAATGGGTTAGAAAAATGTTTCGAATGGAAAGAGCTCGAAGAAACAAAGCTGGAGTGCCATTTTTGCAAGCAGCGGAGGCTCCAGTGAAACCACCGGAACCTCCGCCCCATGCATTTCCCAGCTCTTCCAGGCGCTGGCATCTGGTGGTGGATCCGGTGCAGCCTCCGCTAAAAACACCTTCGGGTGCATAAGAGAGGAGGCTGTAGCGGAGCCTCCAGTGAAACCACCGGAGCCTCCGCTGGTTCTACTGCCCCCACTGAGGGGCTAGCCTCTGATGGCGCCTCCGGTGTGGCCTCCGCTAAAAACACCTTAGGGTGCATAAGAGCGGAGGCTGCAGCGGAGCCTCCGGTGGGTGGAACCTCCGCCAGCGCCACCTGAACCTCCGCCCTGAAGATTCCAGATTGAAGCGAACGTGTTGCGCGTGTGCGCGTAAGTGAAGACCACCGGAGCCTCCGGTGCTGCGTGGACTGCACAACAGCCACATTTGGGTAAGGGGTATTTAAAGCCTTCCCCTACATCATAAATGCAAGGCTTTTCCACTCTCTCTCCTAGCCATTAATGAAAGCTTCAACCTCCTAGATCTCCCTCTCCAACCACCCAAACACTTCGAAACTTTGTGGAGAGCTAGAGGAGACCTAGATCCGTGATTCCACCAAAGGAATTTCAAATCCATACACACATCCTAGTAGATCTCGAATCCTACTTGAGGCATAGAAACCTTAGTAGATCGTGTGCTTGTAGCTTCCACCTTGTTGCAAGAAGCTTCGGATTGCTTGAGAGCCTCCATCCATCTTGTGGAGTGACCTCAAGCTCGTGTAAAGGTTTGGTCAACGCCTTCAAGTCGACCTCATAGTGGAAACGAGAATCTCCCTCACCGGAGAAGCTCAAGGAGAATAAGGTGTGCACAACCGTGCTATTGAGGAGCGCCTAGGTGGCTCGCCACCTCTCCAATGTAGACGTACTTCTCTTGAGAAGGAACTACGGGAAACATATCCTTGTCTCCTTGTTTACACTTGTGGTTTATCTTGTTGCCTTTCGTTTTACTTCCATTGCGTATCTTATCCTGTATCACTTAGGTTGCTCACCTAGTTGCACATCTAGAGAACCATATCTTATCTTTCTTAGCCCTAATTAAAAGGAAAAAAAGAAATATTGGTAGTCAACCTATTCACCCCCCTCTAGTTGACGATAGTGCACTTTCAATTGGCATCAGAGCCTCGGCTCTTGCTAAGGGCTTAACCACCTAAGAGTATAATGGTCAATGAAAATGAGCCCGACGGTTCTAGTGCAGAAATCGCCAAAATGGCCGACACTATAACTAACCTACAAGAAACGGTTGGAACCATCCAAACCGAATTGTCCAAGGTTAGCTCTAGTGGTGGTTCGGAGGTTTCTAACATAAAGAAGATGTTGGAGGCCATGATGGGTGATGGAGGGATAATAACCCGGTAGGCCAACTCCAAGGCGTAATCCGGCCCAAAGGACTCTGTGCAGGATTCGGCTAAGGATAAAGAAACTTCCGGAAGGCCCAAGTTTGTAGGCCTAGTAACCCGGAGTGTGGGTTACGGTAAAGGAAGGTTAGGGTTTGTATGCCGTGTCCGGGTAGGATCAGGGTGAGTCTTGGAGGACAAGCCGGGGGGTACGGGTGCTTTATAAACCGACCCCTAGGTCTAGTTGAGAAATCCAAGAACCCGAGCAATATCGCTTGATATCGAGCATCCAGTGTAACCCAAGAGTTGAGTTATTATATCAAGATCGGAGACTCGGAGACTTTGATTGCCGGCTACCAGATCGATTTCCACCATGTTTTCCTCTGAGCTAAACCCTCTCCCAAACGCCTGTGTCGTCTTGCCCCAAGATCAGTTACCCCCGGTAACGTCTGCCGTGATAATCCCACGACAGTTGGCGCCCACCGTGGGGCCTGCGTCCAAAGGTGTTTACATCACGGGAGAAGCTCGGAAGAACATGGAGAATCTTGTCGTCGACGAGATCTACATCGACCATAAAGGAGAAAAGACGGTGGACGATTCCGGCTGGGGGCCAGAATCGGATCACCTCGAATCCGGATCCGTCGTGACAATCGGCCGGATCAGCGTCTTCATTGGTATGGTATGTACTTCCGGTTCGATCCCTGACAATTTTGGATCTGATTCTGTGTCAGGGGAAGCCACTTCTATCCGATCAGATGATGAAGAATCGATTGGAACGACATATCCGGCGGAAGAACCCATCGCGAAGTGGGAACAGCCGGAGGAACCGGCATGGACCCCGCGCGACCGGGTCGAAGGAGAGGATGATACCGAGTCTATCCTGGATCTACTGGAGAACCGGTATGAGGAGAATAACGGCGAAGAAGAACAGCAGGAATTTACACCAAGTATCGTACGCCGAGTTGCGGTCTACACGGCTCCCGCGGCCAATCTCAACCAAGAGAACGCAACCGCGGCAGCAGTCGGGGCGGCTCAGGCATTGGCCCAGCAGCAGGGCGCGGCTAACGGAGACCCGGTTCTGGCCCGGGTTGATGGAGAATCGGCATCAGTGACCAGCCGTGCAGCAGACGAGGAGTTACACGCAAATACGTTCGGATTCCTGGGAAACCGGACACCAGGGGCGGGTCCTTCGAACCCGCGTCACCCGGCCTTATTCGATAATAATCTGATCCTAGACCCCACGGTTCTTGCTACGGTTATCACTCCAGAAAACGCAGCAGAACGTGTCAGGGATCTGGATGTGGTTCGTCGTGCGTTGGAACAGCAAAGAAGGCAAGTAGAAGCAGAAAGGCAAGGGATGGCCACGCGGCAACGTGAGCTGGATGCGCTGGAAACTCGGCTCCGAGAGGAAACATCTAGAGTACATCAAAGGCATCAAACTAGGTTACCAGCAACGGGCGGGGTTATTAATCCGGCTGCTTTATTTATCACACCTCAGGATCAACCGATACCAGTGGTGAACCAGGGGACCGCACCCCAACCGGCAACAGCGGGGGCACATCCGGCAAATGAGCGGGCCGGGTTACCCCTACCACAGACTAGAGTCACAACCGGCAACGATCTACCACCACCGCCACCATCACGATTTCGCACACCAGCAGGTCACTACAATAATCCCATGGACAATGTGTATGCGGCGACACTCGCATTAAATCAAATCCCCGTGGGAGAGTCACCCCATGCAGAGAAGACCCGGCAAGCAATCGATCTGTTGCACACTGCGGTGGCGCAGCAAGCCAATTATCCGGATCATAGAAGTGGGATGCATGGGACGCCATACGCCAGTCAGCAACAAGGGAATATCCAAACAAGTTCAGCACGGCGGAGGGAAGAGCAGCAGCAAATGCCGCCTCCTCCCCGAGTTCAGGCAGCATCAGCAGCACAGGCTGTTGTGGACAGTTCCAGGGCTCGGAGGGCCGCGGCCGGGTCTGCAGCGCATGGACTACCCGCAGCGCCACGCCCAGCCGCGCCCCCCGCTGAATCACACGTTTCTCGAGCAAGGCCGGCCTCGACCGTTCTTGCGGGACCCAAGTGTCTCTCGGACAATATCATAGCTGAACCTTACCCGGAAAAATTCAAAGAGCCAGGAAAAGTAGTGAATTACGAGCCAACTATGGATCCAGAAACA
Source organism: Alopecurus myosuroides (assembly GCA_028641055.1). NCBI lineage: Eukaryota > Viridiplantae > Streptophyta > Magnoliopsida > Poales > Poaceae > Alopecurus > Alopecurus myosuroides. Next base: position 261,634,042 of record CM054060.1, read on the forward strand.
TGGCTAAGCAGTTATGAGATGGCAATGTCGATTCGCAACGCATCCGAGAATCTCCAAGCCAAGTTCATGTACTTGATGATGTTAGAAGGAGCAGCAAAGTTGTGGTTCACCAATTTGCCGGAAGGATCGATCAAGTCCTGGGAGGAATTGAAGACCGCGTTTGTCAAGCACTTTCATGGGACGTGCAGAAAATTGTTCACTATTGATGATCTAGAGCGATGCGTCCAGAAGAAGGGAGAGTCGGCACGCAGTTGGGTGCGCCGGGTTATGGAGATACTTCACTCGTCCACAGATATTCAGCCCAAGGATGCACTACAAGCTATGGCAAAAACATGCAAGTATATACCTTTAGTGCAAAAGTTAACTCGCATGAAATCAAGTCGGAATGCGTCGGAGGTTACAATGGGAGAATTGATGGATGCGTGCAACAAAAACACGCTGCGACAGATACTACAGAGGAGGAAGTTGATGACAAGAAGGTAAAAGCAAACACAAGTAATAGCGGAAGAACCGGCAATGGATCAGCACCGGGTAATAACGGAAATAGCCAGAACAAGCGCCCGTTTGAAGGAGGCTCCGAGTTCGTCGCCAACACAGAGGCCGGGTCTTCGAGACCCAGAGCAGAAGGAAATTTCAACGGAGGTAATCAGAATGGAGGAAACTATCAAGGACCACCAAGGCCGAGTAACAATTGGGACATATTCAGAATGGCATGCCCGAAGCACAGCAGGAACAGCAGGCCAGCTAACCACTCCTTGGAGCAGTGCACCGACTTACAAAGATGGAAAAATGAGGAAGTGAACAGAGCTATGCGAGGTGCAGGACTGGGAGGAGGACCGGGTCCAGGGGGAAACCCGGGCAACGGCCCACCCCCAGCCGGTAATCCGGCGGCTGGAAATCAAGGTAATAACCAAGGGGGGATAGGAGGTTTCCAGGCTAACCCCAAACAATTGGGTCAATATCATGTGCATACCACAGAAGGTTCTAACAAGGACAAAAAGATACTGAAGCAAGCGGTCAACTCAGTTTCGTCGGCTGTCCCGAGATACTGAGATGGTCAGAACAGGATATAACATGGAGCAGAAGGGATCACCCAGAAAGAGTAGAACACCCGGGAGTCTTGGCATTAGTAGTCGCGCCACAGGTCAATGGGTATGAGCTGAAAAAGGTTTTGATGGATGGTGGAAGTAGCATCAATATACTGTATTGGGAAACCTTCCTACGCATGGGCCTCAAGGAGTCCCAGCTACAAAAAAGCTCAACAATTTTTCATGGGATAGTGCCGGGTCATTCAGCATGCCCCGAGGGAAAAATCGCATTGGAGGTAGCTTTTGGGGAGTCAAAGGATAACTATCGAGTTGAGTGGCTCACCTTTGAGGTAGTCAAATTGCGCAGTCCTTATCACGCGTTATTCGGAAGGCCGGCTTATGCCAAATTCATGGCTAGGCCGTGTTACGTGTATCTACAGCTAAAAATCCCGGGTCCCAAGAAGACCATTACCATACATGGAAATCGAGACATAGCAGCTGAATGCGATGAAGGAGACGCAGCAATGGCCGAGCAAGCCTGTAGAAAAGAAGAACTCAAGCACTATCGGTCTCAAGCGGACCCGGAGGACAGAACCACATCAAAAAGGCCGAGTACTGAAGGCGAAAGAGCAAAGTCCAAGGTAGCACAAGATACTAAAATGGTAGCTTTTATCAAGGATGACTCCCCCAAACAATCCGCTATAAGAGAAGAAACTGCACGGCCGCTTACAACCAGCCACGTTATGGAAACACCTCACCCGGGTTGGCTAGTAAACCCGGTACTCATCATGAAAAAGTCAAACATGTGGAGAATGTGTATCGGTCACGTCAGCCCGGGACCGGTGCCCAAGAAGAACTAAACAATGTAACGGGCAGCAGGTTTCAGACGCGCTCTTTTCCTACCCAGGGTACCTAAGGGGACTGGAAGGTTTTTAATGAGGCGGCCTACTGATCCAAACTTTCTCGCATCAATAAAGAGATGGTTATCAAGTCCTATCTTGTTACAGCCTTTACTCCGATTACAAGTAAGTAGTATCCATGTAACATCAATACATCAGTATCATTAAGAATGTTGGGTATATATAGGTCTCGGGGGTTGGTTGCGCAAGTAGCGCAGCCACAAACCCAAAAGACCCGGCCTTGATGCCTATAAGTTATAAGGGCCGATTATTCGCAAACGAGTACGGCTGCAATCTTATAACTGGACAAAGGAGCCAAATTTTCTTGACTTTTCTTACTTAAGCTTGATGTGACTCGCACTAAAGTGGCATGATTTGCTCGCTTACGATTACAATCAGCCATGAATCCCAATGGGACTTGTCTGACCCTGTTTTCGTATAGATGTAACAACATGGTATCCACGCGAAAGCCGGCTTACAGTACAAGATAGTCAAAAGGGTCATCTAAACCACAAGTTATGCAGAGTACAAGGCTAATAGCTGGAAACTCAACGTTTATCAAGCATAACTTCATTATCTATATGAAACAATTCCGGGTTTCGGCTTAGCGACAATAAGTTTGTTCTCTTCGAAAAAACCACACACCACAGACTCGGAAATTCGGGCCTTGGGGACTGTGGGTTTCGAGACAGAATCAAGCTGTTTCGTCGCTAAGCTCGAAAGACCCCAACGTCCGAGTCATGGGGACTTGGGGACTTAAAGAAAAGTCCACCTGTCAAAACCCACGGTGCTCGGAAATAAAGAAGGAAATAAAAAGAAAGTCGGATATCAAGAATAAGTCCAAAAATAGGCAAGTATCAAGTTCATCAAAAAGGCCTAGAAAGGCACGAGGTGTATCACAGAATTAAAGTGCATTACAAGTTGCGACACTAGTATCAAGGGTGCACATGCGCACCATCAAAAGAATACTTGTTTTGAGTAAAAACATCAAATGATTGAAGTATTTTTATGGCGTTTTGCTCATTCGGCTTCCTGCGTAGAGTCCACATCGTTTCCCTTACCTTCCGGGTCTTGCTCCTGGACTTGCTTTATTCCGGCATCATCACCCGGATTCCTTGCGGCAGGACGGACTGGTGGAGGAACAGCTGGTGTAGAGGTGGCTGGCCCTGATAACTCGGCCTCTCTCTTTGCAGTTGCTTCCCTCTTCCTAGCCGAATCAACAGCCCATTTCTCCAAAATATCAAAAGGCGGGGGTGCTTCCTCTGTAACAATTTTGCCTTCAGCGTCGTATGAACTCATAATCGTGTTCAGATCCATACTATCGGCCAAAGTGGTGGCCGAATGACGCACTGCAGACTGTACGGTCTTGAAGTCCTTGGGTGTAAACTTGGAGCCATCCGCTTTAAATTCTGGAAACCCGGATGTCATCTTTGCCGGGTCAAGCTTTGGAAAGTAATCCTTAGCCAGGGTAAAGGCCCGGGTCATACCAATCCGGCATGACGAGCGTTTCCATATTTCAATCCAACCAGGCACGGTGGAGCAGGCTTTGATGAGATTTTCTTCACCCGGGTATACTTCAGTAGGCCACTTCACGGCGTCCAATATAAATTTCGTGCCGGCAAAGAACGTCCGGAGCATAGTCTTTAAAGTTTTAGCCTTTGCAAGGGCATCCTCCTCTGGGGCCGCAAGGTTGGCACCTGCAGTTGAGGCAAAGGAAGGACGTATCAGTGATCCCGAGTATCATACAATAAAGTAAAGGCACGAAGACAGTCGGCAGCAAAAACTTACTAAGCAAGATCTGATAGGTATCGGTGACCTGGTCCGATAATTTCTTCAGTGCGGTTTGAGCAGTATTGCACTTCTTCTGGTATTTAAAAACATCCTTCTTCAAGTTTTCCACGTCATCCTCGAGGGCTTCTCTCCGCTTTACCTCGGCAAGAAGAAGTTGTTCGGTCTTGAGCAAAATTTCATCAGACCGGGTAATCTGCGCCTGTAAGTAGCAAGGAGCACAAGTATCAGTCGGATATTATGGCAAGCTGAGTATTGCGTAAAGTACCAAGCACAACTTAAGCAAGTCATGCTCGGAACTTGGGGACTAGGCATGCACTACGAGATATCAAGTATTATTACCTGGTGCTCTGCGGCCATGCGCTCCAGAATATTGCTCTCTGAAGTCTTCATAGTGAGGAGAGTGTCCATCAGTTGATCAAAAGTGCCATTACCCGTATCAGAGGACCCGGGGCCTTGGAAATTCCGAGAAGGAGTCTTCTTCTTAGTGGGAGGCGGCACCCGGGTCATTCGAATGTCGGAATCCGATGCTCCTTCTCATGCACCCAAGGTTGCAGCTCTTTTCTTCTTGCTTATGTGGGAGACGATCGGATACTCGGCTTCTTGTGTGCCCGGGTTTATTGGTGACGCTTGTTCTTCGCCGCTAGACTCGGCTGTTGTTTTATCAGCTAGGTTTCCCTTACCCGGGTTATCGGTTGCCATATCCTCTTGATCACTGATAACGACAGTGGCCCTATGGATAGTGAGAGTGAGCAATCAGTGTGCAATCAGGAAAGGGTGATGAAAATGCGATAGAATGTCAGAAAAGGAACTTTACCCGGGATTCACCGCAAAGTCTGAAGGAAATTCGTTGCCAGACCCGGGCGAATCTGAAAAATATCAAGTGAGATTTCGTAAGAGAATGGTTCGGAAAGATCGTTTCCTCTGACAAGGGATAAGGTAAGTACTGGTGCGCCGAGCCGGAGACGACGGAGTACCCGGGTTAAGAGCGTCATCACCCGGGTAATTCCGAGTTGCTCTGCGCTTGGTCATAGGCGACTCCTTCAAATACGGCCAGTGGAATAATGTCAAGTTAGCTCATGTATATCACCAAAGGAATACAAATCGAATACAAGGAGGCGATATGATACCTTGAAGACGACCCCTCGGGGTTTTCTCTTAGATCCGACTTTAATTGTCGGCTCCACTTCGTCTTCATCACTGGCGGATTCCACTTTGCCGTCAGTTTCTTCTTCCTCGTCATCCTCCTCTTGTTCTGGATATCATCAAAGATAGTTAGAAAATGAAGGAGTTGCGACGAATTTAAAGGAACCAAATAAAATCCGGAGAGCACCTTCGTCCGAGTTAACGGCCTCTTCTTGCTCCTCTGGATTCTCGGAGCTAGGAGAAGTGTTGATCTTCCAAAAATCATCATCAGCCTGAAATAAAAGTATCAGTACAAAGGTTATCAACTGTATCAAGTGGAAAAAGCAAGGGTAAAGACGTAAAAATTGGATCTTCACCTTGGGGGCTGGGTTCTCGAGTGTGAAGGGCTCTAATCCGGCTATGTTCCGGATTACCTCAAGTTTTTCTGTCAGAAAACCCTTGATAGTTTTATGGGTGTCACCAGCCGCAAAGCTGTTGTCAGAGTACCGGAGCGGGTCTGTGGTTTGCCCCGAATACTCGCACATTAAATTTGTGCGGATGGAATGGGTTGAATCCGGAAATCGACCCAAGTTTTCACCAGGTTGAGCCCGATGAGACCTTGGGCCGTGAGAGTGGTGATTTTGGCTAGCAGAGGTTGAATTGCCTCCCTGTCCGAGTCAGGGGCAAAGGCACTAAATTTCTCAGAGATGTCAAGAAGGCCCTCTGAGTAACCCGGCAGTTTCTTTTGGCCGGGTGGGGAAGTGTCTTGGCAGTAAAAGTACGAGAGCTGCCAGTGCTTGACGTGGGAGTTAAGGGTAAGGGGTGGCATCAGAGAATTCTTGCGGCGCTGGATAGAAACCCCGCCACAAGCGAGAAGTGCTCCGTCACCGCTTTCGCGGCACGGTTTGCACTGGAAAAGCTCAACGAAAAGAGCCAGACTTGGCGGAGTGCACAAGTATGACTCGGAAAGGACGATAAAGTGGGAGATATTTAACACAGAATTAGGACCTATGTCAAATACACGAAGGCCATAGTGGCTCAGGACGTCGCGGAAGAAGGGGTGACCCGGAGGACGAAAGCCCCGAGTCACGTGCTCTACAAAGCATATTACCTCATCCTTTGCCGGTGTAGGCCGGGTCTCCTTACCCGGCACCCTCCACTGGATATCCTCTTGAGGGGGAAGAATTCCTAGCTCGACCAGTTCTTCTAACTTGGCCTTGGTGACCGTAGATCGCGCCCAGTTGGCGGATATGGAGTTGGTGGTCTTGGCCTTGGTCGGTGTTTTTCCCTGCTTCTTGGGAGCCATGTGGTTGACCTGCAAAGCACGAGGTAGAAGGATACAAGGAGTAAGACACGGAAACTGTGAGCAGGCCGAGTATCGGTGGATGATATCGAGACATGGAAATTGCATACTATCCGGGTGTCACTCTGCAGAGTGAGGTTCAAATTATCCGGGTATCGAGCATCGTAATAAAAGTTATGGGGGTCTATGCATTGAAAGAGCTTTTGGGGATGATGAATGGTTGCACAAGCACTTATTGCGAATAAAAAGAACCGGAAAGGGGAGGATTTTCCGGGTGACAGAGATAAGGGCGGAAACTCTGAGTGGCCCGAGCCCAGATTGGAGATTCCGTTTTTAGATTTGCGGTAAAATTAACAAATGTGGGCGGTAGGAAAACGCAATAAAGTCCATATCCCACGTATTGGGTGAGCTAGAATGAATACAAGCGATCTAATTCGGCATGACCGGGAAAGTGACCGGCGGGTTGACCTAGATCTAAGTTGAAGAAAATCAAGAAATTGCGGAGGCTAATTAATGGGTATGGGAATCTTACTGGAGGAGATTGAAGTGAAGCTCGACGGAGGCAAATCGCGCAAGATTGGTGCCCCTTTGCGATTCCCGACGGGCCGGTTGGGGGTTTGGCGGCGGATCTTGGCGGCGGTGCAGAGTGAGCTGTGGTGGAGCGCAGCCGCCGGCCAATAGGCTCCGGAGATGCGCATGGGATTTCCGTGGCGGCGCTCTGTGAGATTGAGCACGGAGAAAGAAAGGAAGAGGAATGGGGGGAAGTGAGCCGTTGGGGTTAGGGTTACCCCTACGGGCATATTTATAACGGTTCATGTGGATAAGTTTGGTTCCGCGAGCGGGAGCCGGGGATTGCGGAGTAACGGCTATTTGTTTGAATTTTACGAAATATGCTTTAAGTGTTGAACGTGATATCTGGGCAGAAATAAGAAGGAGATATTCTTCATAATATCAAGGTCAATTATCGAGTAAAGTGCAGAATCTTGGCACTTTTATCAGGGTTTAGACCCGGAAAGTTAAGCCGGGTATTTGGAGAAGAGCCGGGTTACCATATGGCCACCGTGGAGTTGGGCCTAGCTACTTATCAAAGCATCTTAACCCGGCCTCCATATATTTGTGAGATTGGTATTTTTGCAGGGAATAGCCAGCACTTCAAGGAAGAATCCGTGAAGCCCAAGCTATTCTGGGGACTACTGATGGAGGGATAATAACCCGGTAGGCCAACTCCAAGGCGTAATCCGGCCCAAAGGACTCTGTGCAGGATTCGGCTAAGGATAAAGAAACTTCCGGAAGGCCCAAGTTTGTAGGCCTAGTAACCCGGAGTGTGGGTTACGGTAAAGGAAGGTTAGGGTTTGTATGCCGTGTCCGGGTAGGATCAGGGTGAGTCTTGGAGGACAAGCCGGGGGGTACGGGTGCTTTATAAACCGACCCCTAGGTCTAGTTGAGAAATCCAAGAACCCGAGCAATATCGCTTGATATCGAGCATCCAGTGTAACCCAAGAGTTGAGTTATTATATCAAGATCGGAGACTCGGCGACTTTGATTGCCGGCTACCAGATCGGTTTCCACCATGTTTTCCTCTGAGCTAAACCCTCTCCCAAACGCCTGTGTCGTCTTGCCCCAAGATCAGTTACCCCCGGTAACGTCTGCCGTGATAATCCCGCGACAATGGGGAAAACCAAGGAGCCTGAGGAACCACCTCTCACCGCCGATGATGTTAGCTCGGATGATGAGTCCATTCCAGAGATCGCCGAAATGGAAGCTAACATTGTTTTAGCCAAGGCGAAAGCCAAGGCAAAAGCTGGTAAAAAAGGCTAAGAGCGGTGGGAGCTCCGAAGGCTCCAAGTCTCAATCAGCTAATGGTTCAGGGTCTAACTCAAAAGTTCCACCACCTCCCAATTATGAATCCATCCATCCCATTTCCACAATGCCACACATGGTTAACGTTGGAGTTCCTCCCATGCTTAACACTAATGAATTTTCTTCTTGGAAGTTCGATATGGAGTCTCATATTTCAGGTTCTTGCACCGCTTTGTGGAGAAGTATACTCCATGGATTTCATCCTCATGATGCAAGCAACTTGACTCCAAGATAAAATGTTGAATTTTAAATCAAAAATACCTCTCTTGTCACTATCCAAAAGGCTCGCCCAAGAGAACATCTTGAACACATCCGTGGTATCAAGACCGCCAAGGAGGCTTCGGATAAACTTGACACCTTGTTCCATGGCAATGCTAGCATCCAATCATCCAAGTACGATGTTGCTCTTGATAAGTTCGAGAACTTTGTTATGCTTGAAGATGAAAGTCCCGAGGAGCTATATAGAAGATTTGTCACCCTTGGCAATCAATTGAGGGACTTTGGAAAGGAGGAAATTTCCGATGAGTGGATCAAGAGGAAGTTTGTCAATGCCATAACTCCTTTTGATAAGAACCTCTCCACTAGCATTAGAACAAGATAGGACTACAACTCACTCAACTCCATTGGTGTTCTTAGTGAGTTCATAGCCATATCCCTATCTCACAAGAGCGCGGATGATGCTCTTGCTCGCTCAAGAGGAGTTGGAAAGTATCCAAACCTCGCTTTGAAGTCTAAGGCATTTGCTCGGATAGAAGAAGTGGATGAGGATGATGAGTACTATGAAGACACATACAAGGGTGATCATAAGTGCATCGCTCTTGCCATGCATGGTTATTGGAAGAGATGGGAGGCTCACAAGGCCGGTGCTCCTAGACCTTCAAGAAACAAGATCTACAAGAATAAGGGGGAGTGGCCAAGGACATGCTTCAATTTTGGAAGTGCAAATCACTTCGTCAAGGAGTGTCCTTTTGAGCCAAGAGAAGAGAACGAAGGGAATCTTGTTCGCAAGGAAAAGAATAAAGCTCCACAAAAAAAGAATCTTGCTAGAAGAGTCCCAAGGGCTCTATATGTTCAAGAAGGCCCCACAATGTAAACATACTACTTCGGAGATGAAGGAGAAGATGAAGTCGTAGGTGTTGCCCATGTCACCATAGCTACGACTTCCTCTTCATCGGTCTCTCTATTTGAATCCCCCAATGAGAAGGCATTGATCCGACCTACATGTCCCATGGAAAAAGCCACCGCGGTAATATCTTCCACCTCCAAGTCTATTGCTACTAGTTCTCCCTCATTATTGGATTGTGTTGAAAACATTGTTGATGATGAGGAGGCCAAGAATCTAGGATCTTGGTTATGTAGTCTTGAAGGTGAAACCAAAGAAAAGGTAAAGGCCCTTTTGAGGCAACTTGATGATGCTAACTCTCTCATAGATGAGAAGAGGATTAGAAAGCCATGGTGGTGGCCATGAGAACAATGAAAATGATCTTGTAGAAGCTCCTGATAAAGAGAGATCCATGAGAGCCTCTCTTGAAGAGAGACTATCTAGTCTAGAGGAGACTTATGCCATTAGTGTTTCCAAACTTAGGAAAGATAATGAAAAATCTATTCCTTTACTTAAAATCTTTGAAGAAGAGGAGTTGAAGCTAGGAATAGCTCATGAGGAACTTGTTGAGCATCATGGAAAACTAGAAAAGGAGTTCACGTCTCTTAAAGAAATCCATGACAAACTCACCATGTCCCGAAATAAGCTTCTAGCTCAACAATCTAACAAGCAAGTGTTATCCTACTCTAATAATATCATTATCATGCCTACCTCTTGTGCTACTACTAACGTTGTAGGAAGAGAGAAAATTCTCAATGATGCCATAAGCTCTCAAGGAGCCAAGAAAGGGAATGAAGGGCCTGGCTTCGTTGCCAAGTCAAAGAAGAAAACCAAGAATGTCACCTCTTAGTCTCGGAATGTTGTCTTTATGAAAGAAGGAGAGGTGACCAAGGAGAAGGATACCAACGCCGTGGTGGGTGATGATACCTCTAGGGGGATCATCACCCACAACGACTTTGCCGGAAAATATAACCCCTCTTATGTTCTTATGAAATCTAGAGATGGTCATGTTTATGCTAAATAAATTGGTACTTCTTATGGTGATGATTATCATTGGACTATTTGGGTTCATAAGACCCTTGTTACTAACAAAAGAGGACCCATTGAAGGATGGGTACCTAAATCAAGAAATTGATCTCTTGTAGGGAAGTGCTTCCAGATCGGGTAGATGCACGGTGGATAGTGGTGCATCCCCACATATGACCGCAAGCAATGACGCAATGATCAATATTGAACCTCCATTACCTCATCTCAATTGCGTCACTATTGGTGACAATTCTGAACTTAAGGTATTGGGACGAGGCAAGGTGGCTATCTCAAATGATGTATCAATTGAGAATGTTCTCCTTGTTGAGTCCCTTGGTTATAACTTGATGTCCGTTCTTCAACTTGCAAATTCTGGTTTTACCTCTTTATTTAATAAAGAGAATGTGATTGTCACTTGGTAAACAACTCTTAAAGTAGCCTTTGTTGGGTTTGTCGAAAACGGCATGCATGTAGTGGACTTCTCTAAAGGAGACACGTGTGCCGCGACATGCCTAATGGCTAAAGTTGATGTGGGGTGGCTTTAGCATCGCCGGCTAGCCCACACCAATATGAGAATGTTGCATGACCTTAAAAGTGGCAACCATGTTCTAGGACTAACCAAAGCTAAGTTTGCTAAAGATCGTGTGTGTAGCTCTTGCGCCTTTGGAAAGAAACATGGAGAACTTCACCCAACCAAGACTAATATCTCCACCACAAGAATTCTTGAGCTCATTCACTTAGATATCTTTGGTCCACTATCTTATGATAGTCTCGGAGGAAAGAAGTATTGCTTGGTGATTGTGGATGATTATTCAAGATATTGTTGGGTGTATTTCTTTAAGAGGAAGAGTGAGACTCAAAAGAGAGTCATCGAGTTTATCACTCTAGTGGAGCGCCAACACAATGCTTCCATATTGGCCATCCGGAGTGATAATGGTATGGAGGTCAAGAACTATACCGTTGAGGGGTTTCTTAGTAAAGAGGGCATTGCTCATTAATACTCCTCTCCCTATACCCCTCAACAAAATGGTGTCGCGGAAAGGAAGAACCGGACTTTGATGGATGGGGCTAGGACAATGATTGCGGAGTTCTCTTCTCCTTATAACTTTTGGGCCGAAGCCGTCTCCACCGCTTGTCATGCTACCAACCGGTTATATCTCCGCAATATCTTAAACAAGACTCCCTATGAGATTCTCACGGGCAATAAACCGGACGTATCTTACTTCAAGGTCTTTGGTTGCAAGTGCTTCATTCGCAACAAAGGTAAACGTTTGTCAAAATTTGAGACCAAATCTTATGAGGGTATTTTTGTTGGCTATGCCACAAACGCTCACGCCTATAGAGTCTACAACAAGTCCACCGGACAAGTTGAAGAAGCTATAGACGTAGTGTTTGATTAGGATAATGGCTCCCAAGGGGGGCGTATAGATCATGGTGTTGTAGGAGATGCAATTCCTCTCATCGTCATAAGAAGAATGGGGATTGGTGAAATAATTCCCATTGAGGGTTACCGGATGATGGAGGGAGAAGGACTATGCCCCACTCAAGTGGAGCCATTGACTACATCCATTGATACACAAGCTACCCAACAAGATGCACCAAGCCCTCAAGCTAATGATCAAGGTCAAGCAAGTAATCAAGGCCAAACTTCTCATCAAAGTCATGATCAAAGTCCCATCATTGTTGAGAGAGCTCAACCCAGTGGTGATCCTTCACCCACTAATGATCAAGGCCAAGATGAAGATGGACATGTCTCCTATGAAGAAGGTGATTCTCAAGCAATATCCAAAGAATCTTTGGAGGAGATACTAGCTCGTAGAGCAAAGAGAAGGCTAGAGAGTCTTGAACGAGCGGGTCACACGGAAGACAAGATACTTGGGAAAGTTCGTGGAAGGGTTGTCACTAGGAAGAAATTGGAGGATTTTAGCAAGGCTCATGCTTTTTTATCTTTCATTGAACCCAAGAAGGTCTATGAAGCTCTCGAATATCAAGATTGGCTTGAATCCATGCATCATGAACTCAATAACTTCGAGCGCAACAAAGTGTGGACGTTAGTGCCAAGACCCAAGGATTGCAAGAATGTTATTGGCACCAAATGGGTGTTCAAGAACAAGCAAGACAAAGATCGTATCGTCATTCGCAACAAGGCAAGATTGGTGGCTCAAGGGTTTTCTCAATTCAAAGGTGTTGATTTTGGTGAAACCTTTGCCCCTGTAGCTCGTCTTGAGTCCATTCGCATCTTACTTGCTTATGCATCTCATCATAATTTTAAGTTGCAACAAATGGATGTTAAGAGTTCTTTCCTAAATGGTCCCATTAGTGAGCTAGTATATGTTAAGCAACCTCTGGGTTTCGAGGATCCTAACCACCCGATTATGTCTATAAACTCGATAAGGCACTATATGGACTTAAACAAGCTCCACGTGCATGGTATGAGCACCTTAAAGAGTTTCTAGTGGATCGTGGGTTTAATGTTGGTTTAATCGATCCCACCGTCTTTACCAAGACGGTTGGAGGTGACTTATTCATATCCCAACTCTATGTGGATGACATCATTTTTGGGTCTACTAACACTTTGTGCAATGAAGAGTTTTGTAAGCTTATGACCGATAGGTTTGAGATGTCTATGATGGGAGAATTGGAGTTTTTCCTTGGCTTTGAAGTCAATCAATATCATGAAGGAACCTTCATAAAACAAGCAAAATACACTCAAGTCATGCTCAAGAGATTCAATATGCATGATGCCAATCCTATGAAGACTCCCATGTCCACAACCATTGACTTGAAACCCGACCCCAACGGTAAAGAGGTAGATCAAAAGGTATACCGCTCCATGATTGGATCTTTGCTCTACCTTTGTGCATCTAGACCGGATATCATGTATAGTGTAGGTAAATGTGCAAGGTTTGAAGCCTCTCCGAGGCAAAGTCATTTGGAAGCGGTGAAACGAATCTTTCGATATTTAGTTCATACCCCAAATTTTGGTCTTTGGTATCCCAAGGGTTCAAGTTTTCAGCTCATTGGGTATTCGGATGCAGATTATGCGGGAGAGAAGACGGATAGGAAGTCCACATCCATGGGTTGCCAATTCCTTGGTCGTTCCTTAGTATGATGGTATTCAAAGAAGCAAAATTGCATTGCTCTCTCCACCACCGAGGCCGAGTATATCTCCGCGTCAAGTTGTTGTGCTCAATTGCTTTGGATGAGGCAAACCTTCAAGGATTATGGTATTCATTTTGACAAGGTGCCTCTTCTTTGTGATAATTTGAGTGTTATCAAGATCGCATACAACCCCGTTCTTCACTCCAAGACGAAGCACATTGAGATCCGTCATCATTTTATTTGGGATCATGTTGAGAAGGGTGATACTGATCTCTCATATGTGTCCACCAAGGATCAACTTGTCGATATCTTCACGAAGGCCCTTGATGAACCAAGATTTTTAGATTTGAGGAATGAACTAAATGTCATCGATTCATCCAACTTCACTTGAAACCTTGCATATGTACTTTGATTATGAGTGTTATTAGATTTGGATGTAGGCATGGACATAGGGGGAGCGTCACTCAACTCATGAGTATACACTCCTCTTATTATGCAAAAATCAATTCATCATTGCATATCTAGTCAATTTGTGACTCGCTGTGCTTAACTGTGAGTAGTACTCTTGGACCCAAGATACATCTTTGCGGTGCCAAAGTACACACTCAAACATGGTGGCTCCGTCCACCGACCTCCTCCTCTCGGAGTTGTTTTTATTTTGGCTCTTTCACGCACATACTATTCTCCCCTTGGCAACCTGTGCGGGTTCGGTCTTTATTTCTTTGCATCTTGCGAACCCACATCGATTAATGTCTCTCGTATGACAGTTACAATCTTCCAACCCAAGATCCCTTTGCCCAAAATACCTCTTCTATCCAAATGCTCTTGTTTTTCTGATCTCGGCGTGCTCAGACTGGGTCTGGCGGAGGCTCCGATGAAACCACCGGAGGCTCCGCTGCGCCTATCCACCGGAGCCCACCGGTACCTCCGCTGGTGCGAAATTCGCCCAGCGGATCTGTACTGCCTAGCGCTTCGTGGACAGGAAGCGGAACCTCCGGTGAAACCACCGGAGGCTCCGCCCGCGGCGGTTCTGCGGGATAAGACCTAGGGAGAGCGGGGTCAACCAGATCTAAGATCTTATTTCCCCCCACTCGCCCTTCCTCTTCCTCCTCCAAACCGCCGCTGCCTCCTACGTCTCCGCCGCTGGGAAGAGTGCTCCATCTCCGGGAGGCCCTCCTCCTTGTCTTGGACAGCTCCGGGATCTCCTCACCTTCCACCATGGATGCGGGTATGTAAGCTCTCTCTCTCCCATCTAGTTGAGGAAGCACTAGGAGCCACATGTTCTTCACATCTAGATGCGTGGATTTAGGTTTTGGAGTAGGAGATCACGAGTACGAACCCTATAAACCTAGATTCTGAGTATTAGGCATGAATCACTTTGGTTCTTAGGGTGGATTTGTTCATGTGCCCTACCCCCTTGTTATTCATCCCTAATACTCATCATATCTTTGTTTCTCGGATTTGTGCGTCATATGAACTTGAGCATTACCTCTTCTTCATGCTTTTCTTGCTATATCTCTTTCGTAGATGCCTCCGGTTCCAAGGGCAAGGGCACTCGCACCAAGAGCATGGATAGTCGCAATGCTCCAAGATTTGATGAAATCGAGGAGACATTGGACCCATCTCAGCCCAAGCGCAAGACGAGATTCCCGGGTCCTGAGAAGACTTTGCCTCGCAAGGAGAAATCAGCCTCTCAAGTGTCCGAGGGAGTGTTCTTGGCGACTCGTCGCGAGAACACATATACTGTTGAACGCAACCGCTTGATGACACAGTTCCGGTGTAAGGATCCACGATTCCACACTGTGTTTCAAGCCCAAATTTATCATGAGATTTTGATGAGGAAGAGGCATCAACTTTGGTCATATGGAGAGGAAGCCCAATAAATTTGGAGAAGCCCTGGAAATTGTTGATGCATTTGGCCTTGCTCCCATTATGCAAGTCCAACAAGATTATGATGAGGGATTGGTTTGTGAGTTCTTGGCCACGGTGCACCTCGCAAATGAAACAGAGCGTCATCTCACCTGGATGACCAAGGGACAGAGGCTCACTATCAAGTGGTCCGAGGTTGGAGGACTACTTGGCGGCAACCCGAATCATGGACGCTTTGCCGGTGGCCCGGAGTTTGACAATGGTTGGTTCCATGTTCATGCTCACAATACTCAATCACTCGCCAAGGATCAACTCACTCCTCTTTATCACTGGAATAAGTTCATTGTGTGGTTTGTCAAGGGGCTCTATCCCACTTATGATATTATGCTCCGCATCTATCGAGAGACCATCAACCCAAAGGCGGGAAACATTGATGGGATTCAAGGCTTCCTCAAGAATCTCATGCTTCTTATTCATGAGAAGAGGCTTTTCGGTCTGACTCAGAAGCTTGATGTGCTTGATTATCTGTGGAATGAGTTGTGGCATGTCATTATACAAAGGAAGAATGCTTGCTTTGGGCCTTTCATAATTAAGATAATCTTGAATGTGTGGGAGAACAAGTTCCCGGAAGATCCTCTTGATGATGCTAATTGGATCCCACATACGGAGAAAAGGCTTCTCATCAAGGACCACACCGATCCTATTGTGCATCCCACTCCTGTTGTTCGCAACGGCAAGGCCGAGCCACGGGTCATCAATGATGAGGAAGACAAATAAGAGGAAGTTGGTCCCTCTCGTCCTCCTCCTTCTGACAGTGCCTTCAAGTGGATGGCAAGGGCTCTCAAGAAAGTGTTCCGAGTGAACAAGAAGGTCGAGCAACACCAATGGGAACTTCACTATGACAAGGAGCTTAAGAACCGCAAGGCCGAGAGACAGCTTCGTCGTGATGGTGGAGAATCTGTGGAGTCCCCGGTGCAGGATAGCATCACCAACTGGGACAAGTGGGAAGCCAAGGATTCCAAGGGGAAGATCATCGAGAGGTCTGATGAGGAACCAGGAGAAGAGGTCACCAGCTCTCGCCGTTGCGCCCATCCTCCTAGCATGGATAACTCCTCATAGTGATCATCGGGACGTTAGCATCGGTCTCCTCCCTCTTTTGGTATCTTGATGCCAAAGGGGGAGATATATCTACTTAGGAGCGGGTATTTGCATGGGTTCTCTCTCAGGCGTGTTTTTGATTTGCATCTTTCGTCTTGCTTGAGAGAGTTGGCTATTTGGAAACTTTGTTTGTTTAATTATTGTGCATTGTGAACCTCGTTATGCATTATGTGAGCTTGTGAACTTAGTACCTTAATTCTATCACTTGTTATGTGCTCACTATTATATGTGTTTAGCTATCTATATTGTTTAATTCTCTCAACATGAAGGGAGCATATCTCTAGGGGGAGCTCCGTCCATGTTGTGTGTGTTATAGTTATGCAAATAGGGATGTTGTCATCAATTACCAAAAAGGGGGAGAATGAAAGATCATCATCCGTTTTGATAATTGATGACAACATAAATATTGGACTAATGTCTATTTGAGTGTACTTGCAAGTCCTATTTGATATATATTAAAATGCCCATGTTCATCAAGTATACAATTTCAATGGGTTACAAAAATGTTTTGAATGGAAAGAGCTCGAAGAAACAAAGCTGGAGTGCCATTTTTGCAAGCAGCGGAGGCTCCGGTGAAACCACCGGAACCTCCGCCCCATGCATTTACCAGCTCTTCCAGGCGCTGGCCTCCGGTGGTGGATCCGGTGTAGCCACCGCTAAAAACACCTTCGGGTGCATAAGAGCGGAGGCTGCAGTGGAGCCTCCGGTGAACATCCGGTGGGCAGAGCCTCCGCTGGTTCCACTGCCCCACTGAGGGGCTAACCTCCGGTGGCGCCTCGGGTGTGGCCTCCGCTAAAAACACCTTCAGGTGCATAAGAGCGGAGGCTGCAGCGGAGCCTCTGGTGGGCGGAACCTCTGCCAGCGCCACCTGAACCTCCGCCCTTAAGATTCCAGATTGAAGCGAACGTGTTGCGCGTGTGCGCGTAAGTGAAGACCACCGGAGCCTCCGGTGCTTCGTGGACTGCACAACGACCACATTTGGGGAAGGGGTATTTAAAGCCTCCCCCTACCTCATAAATGCAAGGCTTTTTCCACTCTCTCTCCTAGCCATTAATGAAAGCTTAAACCTCCTAGATCTCCCTCTCCAACCACCCAAACACTCCGAAAGTTTGTGGAGAGCTAGAGGAGACCTAGATCCGTGATTCCACCCAAGGAATTTCAAATCCATCCACCACATCCTAGTAGATCTAGAATCCTACTTGAGGCCTAGAAACCTTAGTAGATCTTGTGCTTGTAGCTTCCACCTTGTTGCAAGAAGCTTCAAATTGCTTGAGAGCCTTCATCCATCTTGTGGAGTGACCTCAAGCTCGTGTAAAGGTTTGGGCAACGCCTTCAAGTCGACCTCATAGTGGAAACAAGAATCTCCCTCACCGGAGAAGCTCAAGGAGAATAAGGCGTGCACAACCGTGCTATTGAGGAGCGCCTAGGTGGCTCCCCACCTCTCCAACATAGACGTACTTCTCTTGATAAGGAACTACGGGAAACATGTCCTTGTATCCTTGTTTACACTTGTGGTTTATCTTGTTGCCTTTCATTTTACTTCCGTTGCGTATCTTATCTTGTATCACTTAGGTTGCTCACCTAGTTGCACATCTAGAGAACCTTATCTTATCTTGCTTAGCCCTAATTAAAAGGAAAAGAAGAAAAAATGGTAGTCAACCTATTCACCCCCTTTAGTTGACCATAGTGCACTTTCATCGGGTTAACAAGTAAAACTTCTATTGACTCGGAAACTAGGGGATAATTGATATCTCCACCTTTTATTGATGGTTCATGCAAATGTTGGACAAACACACCAGGTGGTAGGGTTTTAACTCTTTCCGAACCCATGCGGGCTAAAGCATCCGCATTCCAATTTTCTTCCCTTTTTATATGAAGTACTTCAAATCCTAGGAATCAAATGGAAAACTCGTCGACCGTTCTCCGATATTCGGCCATGATGGTACTTTTGGCATCCCATGTTTGGTTTAGCTGATGTTGTACCAAATCCGAGTCACCATAGCAAAGTATACGCTTAACACCTATCTCCTTTGCTATATACAATCCATGAAGCAATGCTTCGTATTCTGCCACATTGTTGCTGGCGTTGAAGTGTATTTGTAGTACATACTCCATTATGTCACCTTTTGGATATTTAAGCACTACACCAACTCCGGTGCCCTCTTTCATTTTGGATCAATCGAAATGCATGATCGAATATTCCGACTCCGGCATTGGTGTATTTTCTATTGCTTCTGTCCAATCAGCGACGAAATCTGCCAACACCTGGGATTTATGTAACATCCCAAGTATGAAAACACCCCTAGAATGTTTGTTTCTTGCTTTAATTAAAGTTTTGCATCATGTCATCATACTCATTGCATTTGTTTCATATTGGTTTGCATCTGTTTTTATTTGTTTTCATAATTGTTTTCAAACAACTTCAAATGCTTTGTTTCATACTTGTTATGTTACAACCTTTTAAATACAAAGTTCAAATAAAAAAATAACCAATTGTTTCCATTTATTTCCATAATGTTCAACTATTAAAATCATGGCTTTTAATCAATCACTTAAATTCAAATGTTATTTCACATTCAAATCAAATCCCAAACAGCACTCAATTTGAATTTATGCAAATTACCAAAACATGCTAATCCCTTGTTTTTCAATGCAACCATAAGGTTCAAACCATTAAAATTATGACTTTAATAATTTAATTAATCCAAACTTAATTCAGTTGGTTTTTCAAATTCAAATCAAAAACATTCAAACAGTACCCAATTTCAACTTATGAAAAATCAGCAAAATAACCCTAATCATTTGTTCTATTTAACCAATAGGGTCCACCCTATTAAAAATGTTGCTTTTAATAATAATCAATTAATAAGCAATTCTTTCAATATAGAATTAAATCACAAACAGTAATTTAAATTTGAATTTTTGCAAAACCAAAGTTAACATTTGGTTGTGTTTGACCTAAATAGCACACCCAAATTTTTATAAAATTTTTACTAACTCCAAACCTATCCTTCTCTTCCTATTTCATTTCTGCAAAAAAAATAATAAACAGAATAAAAATTTAAAAAAGAAAGCGCGCGCAGCAGAGAAGAGCAGCCCGCGCGGCCCAGCCCAACTTACCCCTTTTTCTGGCCCGCGTACCGGTTCGCACCTCCCCCTCCTTCTTCTTTTCGTACGGCGGGGCATCCGCCGGTGCCACGTCGCCGCGGTAGCGCAGCGACGGCCAACAGTGCGCCCGCAACCCTATATCTACCCCCTAGGTCCCCGGAGAGCTAGCCCTAGCTCCTACTCCCTCCTCCCTCGATCTCCGCCGCCGCTTTCCCTCTCTGCCACCTCCTTTCTCCCTCTCCGCAACCACGCCGGCGATCTCCTCTGATCTTCAATGGCCACCGCCGCCTCGCAACACCACCACCCAACCTAACCACCGAAATCGCACCGCCGTTTCATCCTCTTCCCCGACGACATCTCCGTTGAGCTCGAGAGGGCCCGTAGCCACGCCGCCATCCTCGCCGCTGTCGGCAACTCCCACCTCACCGGAACTCCGTTGACTGAACCCGAGAGGCTCACCGCCGTTGCCATCATCCTCATCCCCGTCTGACCGCGGGAATCGCGTCACCTCTTCTCCCTCGACCGTCTGGACATCTTCGTGGAGCTCGACGCCGTCTGGATCGCCGCCTCCATCCTCCACGTCGCCGCCGTCGTGCTACCACGGGCCTCTGCTCGACTACAGTCGCCGGTGAGCCCACCGTGCCATCCATCTCTCCCCCTCTGCATCGTGTCCGCAAGCGCGTCTTGCACGCATCCAACACCCACACGCAGCAGCGCAACCACGGCAGCACCACCATCAGCTCGCCGCCGGCGTCGCTGTTCTGTCCGGGTTCAGAGAAGGGCGAGTTCTTCAGTTAGAAGTTCAGTTCGTAACTGAACTATTTCCTCTCAGCGTCGCGTATACTAACAAAAGCCGATTCGCAGCGCAGTGGTTCAGTGCGTTGCGCGCGCACTCGAGACCAGGGCTC
The DNA here is from genome assembly GCA_028641055.1 of Alopecurus myosuroides. Lineage (NCBI taxonomy): Eukaryota > Viridiplantae > Streptophyta > Magnoliopsida > Poales > Poaceae > Alopecurus > Alopecurus myosuroides. Next base: position 261,654,318 of record CM054060.1, read on the forward strand.
GATCCTTGGCTCGCGCGAATAAAAGCCAAATTCTTTTGCACTGTGCGCTGACAGGGTGGCCCCCCTGTCAGCTGCTGTGTGTGCCACGCGTGCATCCACGCTGGCCTGGGGCCCTCTGTCAGTGGCATTGGGTAGCCACTGCGGAGTAACAAAAGAAATTCGACCTTTTCTGTTTCAAAAATAAATCCTTTTATTAACAGGTTGGTCCCTAATTTGGAAATGCAAATAACTTTTGTTTTATAAACTCAAATAATAAAAGTAAAATATGTGCACTGCCCCAAATTAAATTATCTATCCATTTATAACATTTGTTTTCTGTTTTGAATTTTCCAAATGCATTTCAAATTTGAATTCAAACCATTCATTTGTAATTTGATAAAATCCATAACTAATTCATACTAAATCCAAATAATGCAAATAAAATATGTTTCCCATGCTATTTCAAACCACCTATTCAAATATAAACTTTGTTTCATGGTTTGAATAATTAAAATTGTTTAAATAATTTAAACCTTGTTTAAATCATTTAAATTTGCTAAATTCATAACTTGCTCAAATTAAATTATTTTTGAACATGTAAAATATGTTTTCAAACTAGAAAAGTATAAAATTTTCTAATATGAACTTGAATTTATGTTTTGAACAAATAAAATTCAAATAAATTTCAAACTTGTTCTAAATTTATTTAAAACTTGTTTAATCTTGTTTAATTCATTATTAAATCATTGTAATCCCTTTTCCAATATTTGAAACATGTAATCCACCTAAAATTTTGTGAACTTTTCAAATATGAATTTTGTTATTTATTTTGCACAATTTAAATTGGTGAAAACAACAACTATTTGTGAAATTCCTTTAAGGAACCAAAAATTCCCTAACTCAATAAATAAATTTCTAAATTGGTAAATCTTATTTCCAATTGGTTCTATTGTTGTTATTTTGTTGTTTTCCTCATCCATGCATCATACTAATCCACTCTCACCTGTTGGTTACTTGGAAAACAATTGTTTCAACCAAAATTCATGGGCTTTTCATATGCAACTCAAAATTGCATGTGGGTCCATTTAATCATGTATTGTTTCCCATGTCAACTATTTTATTTTGATGCATCAGTTAAATTGACATGCACCATCCCATGATTGTGCACTATGCCATGATATTGATTGTTTATATTTCTGCATTGCTTGTTTGCTTCTTCTCGGATAGACGACGACGTTGAGACCGACGATCTTTACGACATCCCTTCTGAGGATCTAGCTCAGTACCAGGCTGCTGAGTTTGCAGGCAAGTTATCACTCACATGAACCACTGTGTTCCTTTCAACATTGGTTACCGATACTTTCCGTTGTCTATTTATGCTAGCCATATGTATCGTTGCTTCTGTTACGAACCTATCACATGAATCCCTTAACCCTGATATTTCCTCACCTCCACTCCTACCACCCCATTGTTTGAGCCAGTGTCTTACTAGCATGCTTAGGTTGTTTGCTCGAGTCTGTTACCCGTTACTTTTGTTATCTATTTCTATCATGTTCTAGGGGGCTCGATGTTAATCAATCAACCTGTTAATAATAATATGCTGATAAGGCACCGGCAGGAGGCCCTGTGTGGTTTTGAGGCCTGCTAGTGTCGACCCTAATAGGAAGAGGGTCTTGTCTACTGATCCATGATGAGCGCACTATCCGCATGTGGGAAGCGTGTATGGGCGCCCCCCTCAATTTGATTTGATTCGCATCTCGTCCAAATTGCCTCATTTAGTTCGTGTTTTTCCATTTGCCGCATGCATGTTTTTGCGAGCCCAGCGCAGGGTGGAACTTTTGTAGTCGGCATATAGGGGGACACGTTCTTAGAGTGCTATGAGGGTCCCCTTTCTTCGGGGATCGATTAGCCGTGCGCCCAAGGTGCTTTGGGCTTGAATGCGAAGAAGAGTTGAGTTGTGTTGAGTGCCCCGCTTGGTGGGAGGCATCCCATCTGGCGGGTTATTCTTACGTGTACGGCCAAATTGGTGCACCCCTGCAGGGATAAATCTTCTCGAGAAGCCGTGTTTTCCGCGGTTATGGTTGACTTGGTGAAAGTACTGGCTAACAAGTACTCAGAACAACTTACACCTAACTATTGATAATTTGACTAGTAATAGACTTATGGACACAACAACTTGATCCATTATTCATTAATCCAACTGTGTGAGTTATCCTCGGATTGCTTCTTTGGATAAGGGGCGAGATCCAGGATGGGTTTGTTTGGTGGTTAGTGATAGTTGGTTACGATACGCTATCTTATCCGCTTTCTGTTATCCGGAAGTTGTAGTATGTTCTGTAGTTGGTTAGCGCAGCCAGTTGCAGCATCTTTTATATCCCCTTCTTCCGTTGAACCCAAGGCATCTGTGCTTGGTGTTGACGGGCTACACTTTGGTGAACTGTGAGTCTTGCTTGCCAGTACGTCTATGTACTGACCCCTTTGGGGCTGTGGTTTCCGCAGACTACGCTTACGAGGATCCCAGTGACGGCTACTACTTGGAGTTTGACGAGGCTGCTGACGAGTAGGTAGCGGACCCCGGGCAGGATCCGAGACTACGTGGATGGGCTCCGTTTCCCTTTCATTTCCGGCTTCTTAAGCCTATTTGGATTTTTCTGTACTCAGACCCTTTGAATGCTTCCGCTGAGATGTAATGATGTTATGTTGGGACATGTGTCCTCTGGATGATTGTATTTGCTATCTCTGCTCTAGTGAGAGCTATTTGCAACTTATTTCAATCTTTTGTGTCTTAGAGATATGTTGTGCTATCATTCTGTTAAACGCCGTTGACGTACCATGTGTGTATGGTATGAAGTACGTCAATGGTAGTATCCTGATTTCTATGGGATGGTTTACGTAGACGCTGAACAGATAGGGGTTGGTTTTCACACATACGTGTGTTGGCCTACTCGTAAGAGATGCGGGTGCCGGTAAGCCCCGTAATCCAATCCACTACTGTTCAACGGAACTGCGAGTATCCTCTAGAAGTCCGGGTGCGACAAATGGTATCAGAGCCTGTCTGCCTGTAGGATCCCTTTTACTGGTCGCAGTTGAGTCTAGAAACTATTTTGTAGCTATATAGGAAAAATGAAACATGAGAGTAGGAATTCTGCCATTTTTCTTCTTTCCCCACCCACCCACCCCTTTTCTGGTAAGGAAGTGCAACGTTGTTTTCTCTTCTCACCCAAACTTTCAAGTTAGGTTTTCACGAATCCTGGTTTCTCTAGGATAGTTATATCTACTAGACCATAGGAATGGAGGTTCCTCTATTCCTTACGCAGTAGATATTGATCCTTTAGAAGCCCGGATGGGTTTTCCGTAGTACCTCAGGAGTTTTTGGTCTCGTGTTTCCCGATGTTGCTTCGATATCCTGTTCATCTCAACAAACTTTTCGTCCGTTGAACCTTGTTATTGCTTTCCACTTCAGTTTGTCTACCGGCGTCTAATCAAAACTTCCCCGATCATCTGCAGATGGATCTCAGGTTCTACCCGCAGGTGGTTCGGATGACTCGTTGTGAGAGCACCGCCAGTTACCCGGAGATGCTGAGAGACATGGTCACTTATCTGGGGTTCCGTTGGGCACCAGAGTACCAGGTCTACGAGCACCAGCGAGAGTTTGACCAGACCTACTACCAGGCTATCGTCTACATTCTGTCAGATGATGGCATGAGCGTTGTCCACCGCTACGAGGCAGTAGGTTCCACAGTGGATATGGCTGTGCAGCAGGCAGCTTATGTGAGTCTCACCGTCCTTCGTGCTGACTACTGGGGATTTGACGATTCTATCTATCGCCACATCCCCCGTGGTTACATCACTTCGGAGGGAGCTCACTTCACTCTCTACGATAACTTGGATGTCTACGAGCATGATAACACCAGGCTGCACACCACCGCTCAGTTCGTGAGGCACAGTGACGCAGTTGCCACCACACTTTCTCAGGAGTTGGCCTCAGTCGGAGAGCAGCTCTACCTTGCTTTGACTCGTATGGCGACGTACACCACAGACTTTGTTGGAGATGAGCACTTTGCACGTTTCGATCAGCCAGTTGGTCGTCGTCTGCCAGATGCTGGAGGTTACGAGCCGATCAGAGGTCCACTCCTCAACCTCGGTGCTGGTTACACTGGGATTCCACGCTTTGGAGCACAGGGAGTCGACGCTATGTACTTCACCACACCTAGAGTCTCTCTCATGCCACGTCAGATCTATGTGGATCGTTGTTCTACCTACTTTCGTGGGCGTGCTCCTCACCGTACCTCTCGTCGTACTACTCACCGCCGTCCTGCGTGATGAGCATGGGAGTACTGATGTATCCATTCCTAGCTATGTTTAGTTATCCTTTGGCTTTCGAACCATTTGTGGTGTGTTGGATATTCTGATGTATTTGAACATGTGATGATGTACCTGTTGGTTATCTATTCATGCGTCGAAATAATCTCGCTTTTAGTTACCAAGTCTATCCTTTTCTGTTGTTGTGCTAAAATGCATGTCTATTCAGGATGCCGCCAACAAGGAACAACCCGCCTGAGCCACCGCCAATCACGGAGCTGTTGACTCAGATGACCCAGGTCATGGCACAGATAGCCCAGTTCCAGACTAACCAGCACAACAACCAGAATGCTCCACGGGTCAGCATCAAGGAGTTCCTCAGTCTGGGTCCGAGAGCTTTCGTGGCAACACGCGAGCCTCTGGATGCTGATGACTGGATCCGGGAGATGGCCAGGGCTCTGGACATTGCTCACGTTGCTGAGGAAGACAAAGTCAAGTATGCCTCCTACCTACTGAAGGGTCAGGCATCTACTTGGTGGGAGAACTACCAGACCATGAGAGCTGGCTACCCAATCACCTGGGGCTGTTTCAAGGAAGCTTTCCTGAAGCACCACATCCCAGATGGTCTCATGGAAAGGATGCGTGACGAGTTTTGCTCTCTCAAGCAGGGCAAGCTGGACGTCATTGGCTATCAGAATGAGTTCAATCGTCTCGCTCGATACACTGGTGATGAGGTGTCCACTGAGGCTAAGAAGATGGCAAGGTTCCGCCGAGGTTTTAACCCGAAACTCAAGTACGCACTCACCAACATCAAGTGCAAAGACTTCGAGGAGCTCGTGAACACCGCGCTCAATGAAGAAAATGGGCGCAAGGCGTTCGAGGAGTCTCGGAAGCACTCGCGTGAGGGTGGTTCCTCCTCCAACATGACCACCCCTCCGCAGAAGCGCCGCATCTGGGTGCCAAATGGTGCTGTCACTCGGGCTCCATATGACCAAGCTTCTCCAGGCTTTGCTCCCCGCCCACCCAACCCATCTCAGATGCATGGTCAGAGGGTTCCAATGGGGCAGCCAAGACCAGGTCCTCCTCGTGTTGTCACTTGCTTCAAGTGCAAGGAGACGGGACACTACGCTGACAAGTACACTCAGAGGCAGCTACCTCCACCTCCTCGCCCCAATACCAACCAGGCAATGGTGCGTGCTCCCCCGGCTAAAGCCTTCAACTCCAACAATAGGCCTGTCGGGAGGACCGCGAGGGTGAATCACATCAAGGCCGACAAAGCTGAGGAAGCTGTTGACGTCGTTCTCGGTATATTACCCGTAAACTCTTTTCCAGCTAAAGTGTTGTTTGATACCGGAGCATCGCATTCTTTTGTGTCAAAGATCTTTGCTACAACGTACAACCTAGTTCTGGTTCCACTAAGCAATCAAATCACCGTTCACTCTCCGGGATCTCAAATGTTGACTTCCAAGATAAGTAAGGACAATCAAATCCTAATTGGAGGTCGCATATTCCTTGCTTCACTCATGTTGCTGTGAAATTATGACATTGATGTCATCCTTGGCATGGATTGGTTGAAGACCAACGAAGCTAAAATTGACTGTGCTCAAAAGTCAATAACTCTCTCCCACCCTTCTGGCCAGATAGTCTATTCTCCATATGGATCAAGGTCTATTCAGCTATGCACACTCGATGCAAAACCTCTACCTCTACTCGAAAATGTTCCGGTGGTTTGTGAATTCCCTGACATCTTTCCAGAAGAGTTGCCAGGGATGCCTCCGGACAGAGCAGTTGAGTTCGTGATCGAGCTTGAACCAGGTACTGCTCCAATCTCTAAGCATCCATACAAGATAGCTCCTCCTGAACTGAAATTGTTGAAGGAGCAAATCTATATGTACATGGAAAAAGGTTACATTCAACCTAGTTCCTCCGCTTGGGGTTGCCCAACTCTGTTCGTTGCGAAGAAAGATCAAACAAAGAGACTCGTGATTGACTATCGTCCTCTTAACAAGAAAACCATCAAAAACAAGTATCCAATTCCTCGTATCGATGATCTTTTTGATCAACTTGCTGGAGCCTCAATATTCTCAAAGTTGGACTTGAGGATGGGTTACCATCAGATAAAGATCAGAAAGGAAGATATTCCAAAAACAGCCTTTCACCACTCGGTACGGTCTATATGAATACACCGTCATGTCCTTTTGGTCTAACCAATGCACCGGCGACATTCTCTAGACTTATGAATTCTGTCTTCCATGAATACCTCGACAAGTTCGTTGTGGTATATCTCGATGACATTCTGGTCTACTCAAAATCCGAGGAAGAGCATGGAGAGCATCTTCGTCTGACTCTCATGAAACTTCGCGAGCATCGTCTATATGCCAAATTCTCCAAATGTGAGTTCTGGATTCCAGAAGTTGCTTACCTTGGTCATATCATCTCTGCCAAGGGCATAGCCATTGATCTAGAAAAGGTTAAAGCAATTGTTGATTGGAAACCTCCTAAGACGGTGAAACAAGTCAGAAGTTTTCTTGGCTTGGCTAGCTATTGCCGTCGTTTCGTCCAAAACTTCTCCAAGATTGCCAAACCTCTCACTGATCTCACAAAGAAGGACAAGAAGTTCGTTTGGTCTCCACAATGTGATGAGAGTTTCAATCTCCTGAAGACTAAACTCACTTCTACCCCAGTTTTGGTTGGCCCAGATACTACCAAACCTTTCCAGATATTCTGCGATGCATCTCTCCAAGGTCTAGGTGCAGTTCTTATGCAAGAACGTCAAGTTGTGGCTTATGCTTCACGTCAGTTGAACCCACATGATCAAAACTATCCAACACATGACCTAGAACTTGCAGCAGTTGTGTTTGCACTCAAGAAATGGAGACAATACTTGTTGGGTAACCGCACTGAAATCTTTTCCGATCATAAGAGTCTGAAATACATCTTCACTCAACCAGATCTAAACCTCAGGCAAAGGAGATGGATTGAAAAGATTAAAGACTTTGATCTCACCATTTCTTACACTCCAGGCAAGGCTAATGTTATGGCCGATGCTCTCAGTCGCAAGTCGTATTGCAATAATCTCATGATCATGGAAAGCCAACCTCCACTTCATGAAGAATTCCAGAATCTGAACCTTGGTCTTGTTCCTCAAGGATATCTTGCAAGCTTGACAGCTAGTCCAACTCTCGAGGACAAGATTCGTTCTGAACAACTTCGTGATGCTGAAATCAAGAAGATTGTAGAGCACATCAAAGAAGGCAATGATAAATTCAAGTCCTTCTCAATTGATGACAAGGGAACTGTGTTCTTCGAAGGACGCATTGCAGTTCCTCAGATTCAAAGTCTCACAGATGTCATTCTCAAGGAGGCTCATGAAACTCCTCTCTCCATCCACCCTGGAAGTACAAAAATGTACCAGGATCTCAAGACACTGTATTGGTGGCCTGGCATGAAACGTGAAATTGCTCAATACGTTTCTGAATGCGACGTTTGTCAACGTGTTAAGGCAGTCATCAGAAAACAGCAGGTCTACTCCAACCTCTGAAAATTCCTGAGTGGAAGTGGGACATGATTGAAATGGACTTCGTCACTGGTTTTCCAAAGTCCAAGAAGGGCAACGATGCAATCTTCGTTGTTATTGATCGTCTCACTAAAGTAGCTCACTTCTTTGCTGTCAAAGAAACAATCTCAGCTAGCCAGTTAGCAGAGCTCTACACAGCAAAGATTGTTCCTCTGCATGGTGTTCCATTGGAAATAAGCTCAGACCGTGGAAGCATATTCACTTCTCATTTCTGGAAGAGTTTCCAAGAAGCATTGGGCACCAAACTTCTGTTCAGCACAGCTTATCACCCTCAGTCTCAGGGGCAAGTCGAAAGAGTCAATCAGATTCTCGAGGATATGCTCAGAGCATGTGGTCTCTCCTTTGGCATGAAATGGGAGGATTGCCTTCCATATGCTGAATTCTCCTACAACAACAGCTTCCAGGCAAGCCTAGGCATGGCACCATTTGAAGCACTCTATGGCCGCAGATGCAGGAGTCCAATCAATTGGTCTGGAGCTGGTGAACGTTCACTCTTAGGCCCTGACATTGTTAAGGAAGCCGAGAGAAAGTTCGTATCATTCGTGACAATCTCAAGATTGCTCAGTCTCGTCAGAAAAGCTACTATGACAGCAAGCACAGGGATATGGTCTATGCACCTGGTGACAAGCATATCTCCGTGTAACTCCCCTCAGAGGCGCTCATCGTTTTGGTGTGAAGGAAAGCTTGCACCAAGATACATTGGTCCTTTCAACATTCTCTCAAGGCGTGCAGAAAATGCCTATCGTCTTGAACTTCCAGAAAAACTATCCAAGGTGCACGATGTGTTTCACGTGTCACAGCTCAAGAAGTGTTTCAAAGATCCAGATCGTGCAGTTGATCATGATTCCATTGAACTGCAAGATGATCTATCTTATGAGGAGCACCCTGTTCGTATTCTCGATGAGACCGAGCGTAAGACTCGCAACAAGAGCACCAAGTTCTTGAAAGTGCAGTGGTCGCATCATTCCGATAAAGAAGCAACGTGGGAGACCGAAGAGGATCTTCGCAAGAAGTATCCGGACCTTTTCTCTTCTCCGTAAGGAATCTCGGGGCGCGATTCCTTCAAGGGGGGGAGTTTTGTAACACCCCAAGTATGAAAATACCCCTAGAATGTTTGTTTCTTGCTTTAATTTAAGTTTTGCATCATGTCATCATACTCATTGCATTTGTTTCATATTGGTTTGCATCTGTTTTTATTTGTTTTCATAATGTTTTCAACAACTTCAAATGCTTTGTTTCATACTTGTTATGTTACAATCTTTCAAATAAAAAGTTCAAATAAAAACAACCAAATTGTTTCCAATTAGTCCATAATGTTCAACTATTAAAATCATGGCTTTTAATCAATCACTTAAATTCAAATGTTATTTCACATTCAAATCAAATCCCAAACAGCACCCAATTTGAATTTATGCAAATTACCAAAACATGCTAATCCCTTGTTTTCAATTAAACCATAAGGTTCAAACCATTAAATTATGACTTTAATAATTTAATTAATCCAAACTTAATTCAGTTGGTTTTTCAAATTCAAATCAAAACCATTCAAACAGTACCCAATTTCAACTTATGAAAATCAGCAAAATAACCCTAATCATTTGTTCTATTTAACCAATAGGGTCCACCCTATTAAAAATGTTGCTTTTAATAATAATCAATTAATAAGCAATTCTTTCAAATATTGAATTAAATCACAAACCGTAATTTAAATATGAACTTTTGCAAAACCAAAGTTAACAATTGGTTGTTGTTGACCTAATTAGCACACCCAAATTTTTATAAATTTTTTACTAACTTAAAAACCCCACTTCTCTTCCTATTTCATTTCTGGAAAAAAAAATAAACAGAATAAAAATTTAAAAAGAAAACGCGCGCAGCAAAGAAGAGCAGCCCGCGCCGGCCCAGCCCAACTTACCCCTTTTTCTGGCCCGCGTACCGGTTCGCACCTCCCCCTCCTTCTTCTTTTCGTACGGCGGGGCATCCGCCGGTGCCACGTCGCCGCGGTAGCGCAGCGACGGCCAACAGTGCGCCCGCAGCCCTATATCTACCCCCTAGGTCCCCGGAGAGCTAGCCCTAGCCCCTACTCCCTCCTCCCTCGATCTCCGCCGCCGCTTTCCCTCTCTGCCACCTCCTTCTCCCTCTCTGCAACCACGCCGGCGATCTCCTCTGAATCTTCAATGGCCACCGCCGCCTCGCAACACCACCACCCAACCTAACCACCGAAATCGCACCGCCGTTTCATCCTCTTCCCCGACGACATCTCCGTTGAGCTCGAGAGGGCCCGTAGCCACGCCGCCATCCTCGCCGCTGTCGGCAACTCCCACCTCACCGGAACTCCGTTGACTGAACCCGAGAGGCTCACCGCCGTTGCCATCATCCTCATCCCCGTCTGACCGCGGGAATCGCGTCACCTCTTCTCCCTCGACCGTCTGGACATCTTCGTGGAGCTCGACGCCGTCTGGATCGCCGCCGCCATCCTCCACGTCGCCGCCGTCGTGCTACCACGGGCCTCTGCTCGACTACAGTCGCCGGTGAGCCCACCGTGCCATCCATCTCTCCCCCCTCTGCATCGTGTCCGCAAGCGCGTCTTGCACGCATCCAACACCCACACGCAGCAGCGCAACCACGGCAGCACCACCATCAGCTCGCCGCCGGCGTCGCTGTTCTGTCCGGGTTCAGAGAAGGGCGAGTTCTTCAGTTAGAAGTTCAGTTCGTAACTGAACTATTTCCTCTCAGCGTCGCGTATACTAACAAAAGCCGATTCGCAGCGCAGTGGTTCAGTGCGTTGCGCGCGCACTCGAGACCAGGGCTCGATCCCTGGCTCGTGCGAATAAAAGCCAAATTCTTTTGCACTGTGCGCTGACAGGGTGGCCCCCCTGTCAGCTGCTGTGTGTGCCACGCGTGCATCCACGCTGGCCTGGGGCCCTCTGTCAGTGGCATTGGGTAGCCACTGCGGAGTAACAAAAGAAATTCGACCTTTTCTGTTTCAAAAATAAATCCTTTTATTAACAGGTTGGTCCCTAATTTGGAAATGCAAATAACTTTTGTTTTATAAACTCAAATAATAAAAGTAAAATATGTGCACTGTCCCAAATTAAATTATCTATCCATTTATAACATTTGTTTCTGTTTTGAATTTTCCAAATGCATTTCAAATTTGAATTCAAACAATTCATTTGTAATTTGCTAAAATCCATAACTAATTCATACTTAATCCAATTGATGCAAATAAAGTATGTTTTCCATGCTATTTCAAATCATCTTTTCAAATATAAATTTTGTTTCATGTTTTGAATAATGTAAATTGCCTAAATAATTTAAACCTTGTTTAAATCATTTAAATTTGATAAAATCATAACTTGCTCAAATTAAATTATTTTTGAACATGCAAAATATGTTTTCCAACTAGAAAAGTATAAACTTTTCAAATGTGAATTTGAATTTATGTTTTGAACAAATAAAATTCAAATAATATTCATACTTGTTTTAAACTCAATTAAAACTTGTTTAATCTTGTTTAATTCATAATAAATTCATCCTAATCCTTTTTCCAATATTTGAAACATGTAATCCACCTAAAATCTTGTGTACTTTCAAATATGAATTTTGTTATTTATTTTGCACACTTTAAATTGATGAAAACAACAAATGCTTGTGTGACATCCTTTAAGGCACCAAAAATTCCCTAACTCAATAAATAAATTTCTAAATTGGTAAACCTTATTTCCAATTGGTTCTATTGTTGTTATTTTGTTGTTTTCCTCATCCATGCATCATACTAATCCACTCTCACCTGTTGGTTACTTGGAAAACAATTGTTTCAACCAAAATTCATGGGCTTTTCATATGCAACTCAAAATTGCATGTGGGTCCATTTAATCATGTATTGTTTCCCATGTCAACTATTTTATTTTGATGCATCAGTTAAATTGACATGCATCATCCCATGATTGTGCACTATGCCATGATATTGATTGTTTATATTTCTGCATTGCTTGTTTGCTTCTTCTCGGATAGACGACGACGTTGAGACCGACGATCTTTACGACACCCCTTCTGAGGATCTAGCTCAGTACCAGGCTGCTGAGTTTGCAGGCAAGTTATCACTCACATGAACCACTATGTTCCTTTCAACATTGGTTACCGATACTTTCCGTTGTCTATTTATGCTAGCCATATGTATCGTTGCTTCTGTTACGAACCTATCACATGAATCCCTTAACCCTGATATTGCCTCACCTCCACTCCTACCACCCCATTGTTTGAGCCAGTGTCTTACTAGCATGCTTAGGTTGTTTGCTCGAGTCTGTTACCCGTTACTTTCTGATTACTATTTCTATTATGTTCTGGGGGGCTCGATGTTAATCAATCAACCTTTTAATAATAATATGCTGATAAGGCACCGGCAGGAGGCCCTGTGTGGTTTTGAGGCCTGCTAGTGTCGACCCTAATAGGAAAAGGGTCTTGTCTACTGATCCATGATGATCGCACTATCCGCATGTGGGAAGCGTGTATGGGCGCCCCCCTCAATTTGATTTGATTCGCATCTTGTCCAAATCGCCTCATTTAGTTCGTGTTTTTCCATTTGCCGCATGCATGTTTTTGCGAGCCCAGCGCAGGGTGGAACTTTTGTAGTCGGCATATAGGGGGACACGTTCTTAGAGTGCTATGAGGGTCCCCTTTCTTCGGGGCTCGATTAGCCGTGCGCCCAAGGTGCTTTGGGCTTGAATGCGAAGAAGAGTTTAGTTGTGTTGAGTGCCCCGCTTGGTGGGAGGCATCCCATCTGGCGGGTTATTCTTACGTGTACGACCAAATTGGTGCACCCCTGCAGGGATAAATCTTCTCGAGAAGCCGTGTTTTCCGCGGTTATGGTTGACTTGGTGAAAGTACTGGCTAACAAGTACTCAGAACAACTTACACCTAACTATTGATAATTTGACTAGTAATAGACTTATGGACACAACAACTTGATCCATTATTCATTAATCCAACTGTGTGAGTTATCCTCGGATTGCTTCTTTGGATAAGGGGCGAGATCCAGGATGGGTTTGTTTGGTGGTTAGTGATAGTTGGTTACGATACGCTATCTTATCCCCTTTATGTTATCCGGAAGTTGTAGTATGTTCTGTAGTTGGTTAGCGCAGCCAGTTGCAGTATCTTTTATATCCCCTTCTTCCGTTGAACCCAAGGCATCTGTGCTTGGTGTTGACGGGCTACACTTTGGTGAACTGTGAGTCTTGCTTGCCAGTACGTCTATGTACTGACCCCTTTGGGGCTGTGGTTTCCGCAGACTACGCTTACGAGGATCCCAGTGACGGCTACTACGTGGAGTTTGACGAGGCTGCTGACGAGTAGGTAGCGGACCCCGGGCAGGATCCGAGACTACGTGGATGGGCTCCGTTTCCCTTTCATTTCCGGCTTCTTAAGCCTATTTGGATTTGTCTGTACTCAGACCCTTTGAATGCTTCCGCTGAGATGTAATGATGTTATGTTGGGACATGTGTCCTCTGGATGATTGTATTAGCTATCTCTGCTCTAGTGAGAGCTATTTGCAACTTATTTCAATCTTTTGTGTCTTAGAGATATGCTGTGCTATCATTCTGTTAAACGCCGTTGACGTACCATATGTGTATGGTATGAAGTACGTCAATGGTAGTATCCTGATTTCTATGGGATGGTTTACATAGACGCTGAACAGATAGGGGTTGGTTGTCACACATACGTGTGTTGGCCTACTCGTAAGAGATGCGGGTGCCAGTAAGCCCCGTAATCCAATCCACTACTGTTCAACGGAACTGCGAGTATCCTCTAGAAGTCCGGGTGCGACAATTTAATTGCCGTCCAGAGTTTGTACTTAATGTCGAACGCAGCAAGCTCAATGCCCTATTTGGCGACTCGGCCTGTTGCGTCCGCATTGTTGATGATATCCCCTAGTGGAGCTTTGCTTACCACTGTTATGGAATGTCCTTGGAAATAATGACGGAGTTTTCGAGAAGCAAAAAACACGCCATATGCCAGCTTCTGATAATTTGGTTACCTTTGTTTTAACTCGTAGAATACCTCGCTGACATAATACACCGGGTGCTGATCTGGTATACTTTGTTCATCTTTTCGTCTTTGCACAAGTATCGCCGCGCTTATAATCCTGTTAGTTGCTGTAAGATACAGTAACATGGGTTCTTCGTCTTTTGGGGATCCAAAATCGGAGCTTTCGTCAAGATTTTTTTAGTTGGGTTAATGCTTTGTCCGCCTCTTCTGTCCATTCAAATTTGTCGGATTTCTTCAACAATTTGTATAATAGCAGAGCTTTATCACCTAGCCGGCTTATAAACCTGCTAACAGCTGCTGCAGAACCCGTTAGCCTTTGGACATCTTTTAGGCATGGGGCCTTGTGATGTTCAAGATTTCCTTGATCTTTTCCCGGTTTACTTCTATTCCTCTGTGAGAAACGATAAAACCCAGAAGTTTTCCTGAGGGAACCCCGAATATGCACTTTAATGGATTCAACTTCATTTTACAAGTGCGCAAATTTTCGAAGGTTTCTCGAAGATCTTCAAGGAGTGTTTCTTTTTCCTTGGAAACTATAGCAATGTCATCCACGTAAACATGGGCGTTTTTTTGCCTATTTGACTATGCAAACATATTTGCATGCAACACTGGTAAGTTGCGCCAGCGTTCTTCAGGCCAAAAGGCATGATTATGTAGTATTATGTTCCATACGAGGTTATGAAGGAAGTTTTTATTTGGTCTTCCTCCTCATACGTATTTGATGGTACCCTGAATAAGCATCCAAAAAGCATAAAAGCTTAGAGCCAGCAGTGGCATCTATTATTTGATCGATTCACAGTAACGCGAACCTATCTTTTGGACACAATTTGTTCAAGCCGGTGTAATCTATACACATCCTAAGAACAATATTGTCTTTCTTCGGGACTAATACTGGGTTCGCAGACCAATCAATATGAATAACTTCCCGGATAAAATCAGCTGCTAAAAGCCGGATAATTTCCTTGCCTATAGCCTTCCGTCTTCTTCCATCGAAACGACGAAGACCTTGTTTGACGAGTTTTGATCCTGGAATTACTTGGAGTTGGTGCTCAACAAGTTCCCGGGGCACACCTGGCATATCAGCATGACACAGGCGAAAATGTACCAGTTTTCACGTAGGAACTTCATGAGCGCGTCTTCCTATTTGTCAGTCATCCCAGTTCCTACTACGAAAAACTTTGTCGGATCTTTGGGATCTAGGATAACCTATCTTGTATTCTCCGAGGCTTTGAAACTATCTGCCGGCTTCCGGCTTTCTTTTCCTGCCCGCATTTGTATCGGCGATACTTCTTTAGCTAGCTCCTTCAATTCTTCCTTCTAAATCACTTGTTCGGCGCAAAGGGCGTTTCCTTTCTCCAGCTCGTTCGCCAATTTGCAATTTCCAACTATGGTGATTACTCCTCCCTTTGGCCCTGGCATCTTCAGCTTGTTATAGATATAACATGATCTTGCCATGAACTTGGCGAAAGCCGGACGTCCGAGTTTGGTGTGATAAACACTCTCGAACGACACTACCTCGAATGAGATTGTTTCCTGGCGGAAATGTTCTCTTTTTCCTAAGGTTACGTCTAGGGAATTTTCTCCTAGGGATTGTGCTTGTCTGCCAGGAACAATACCATGAAAACGTATGTTACTATGGTTGAGCTGGGTCTCAGAAATGTGTAGCTGCTTCAATGTACTCAAGTACATGATGTTGATTCTAGATCCTCCATCCATCAACACTCTTTTGAGCCTAGTGTTTTGAACAATAGGGCTTACTACCAAAGCATGCGTGTCGGTTTCTGGGATATTACCGGGATGATCTGACTAATCCCAGGTAATTGGCATATTTGAATACTTCAAGTATTTTGGTGTTGGAGGAACAACAGCGTTGATTTCTTGAAGTGTTCTTTTCACCTGTTTTGCTGATGGATTTGCCAGGAAAGTTAGGTTACATTCTCCTTCAACTCTCGGGAATTTTGGCTCGCCTTTCCACTGTTGTTCCTGGATTTTGTCATCAGTGTCTGGTTCACTTTCTTCTTTTTCAGCTTCTGGCTTTTGCTTGTTGAACATCTGTTTGGAATTCTTTCCTTTGTTCCCGGATCCTGCAGTGCCTTTCATGTGCTTATTAAGCCGGCATTGCGCATTTGTATGGGTAGTTTTCCCAAATTGTGAATGGTGGACACAGTTTCCGACTTAATATTTTCCCACTCTTCCTTTGAGTAGGAGATAGGTTCTGTGTTTCTTCTCTTCCATTTGACGCCATTATCCTTTCCAAAGGTTAGGTTGACTTCTTTGGGTTTTGGCTGCGCTTCTGGAGTAGCTTTCTTTCCAGAACGAGGCGACTTTTTGGCCTGAACCAAGGCATCAATATTTCCACCTCTCGTTCTGATATCATCTTCGTCCACTGCGTGCTCATTGGCGGTGGTAAGCATAGATCTGAGATCTTTGTGCTCCTTTGAACCAACCATGAACGGTACGAGGACGGGTTTTAGGCCATTGATGAAAGAATGCATTGATTGAACATCACTTGCTACGGAGCAACTATTCTTCATTGCTGTCCATCTTGATATAAAGTCGACATACGACTCGTCTTCCAATTGGATGCAGCGATTTAGCTGGTTGATGCTCTTAGGGTGTTTGTACGTACCCCGAAAGTGCTGAGCAAAAACTCTAGCCATATCATCCCAAATATCAATGGTTCTTGACGGAATCCCGTTGATCCAATCTTTGGCTCCATCCAGCAACATTAGGGGGAAGAATTTTACTGCCTCTAGGTCTGTCCCTTTGTTGATCTGCACAGCAGTATAATAGTCCGAAAGCCATGTATCCGGGTTTGTACTTCTGGTATACTTTTGATAAGTTGGACCAACTTTGGCAAAGCCAGAATGTAGAGTTATTCTTCGGATCCTGTCAGTGAAGCACTTAGGTCCAAAGTATAGATCGTCTCTTTCCGCCTTATCGACGTGAGCGAAATATTGATGTTGCAGATCAAGCACTCGTTGGGAGACCCCAAGAGAAGGGTGTGATGAGTATAGCAGTAGGAAATTCCCCTTAGTTAAGAACCAAGGTTATCAATCTAGTAGGAGGAAGAGGATCTCAGAAGGTTGATACCACTGACAGTGGTGATGGCGCTTCACCGGTGTCAGCAACAACGTGGAACCTGCACTCAACACAACCAAAATACTTTGTCCCAACAATATAGTGAGGTTTTCAATCTCACCGGTCTTGCTGAAAAAAAGATTAGACGTATAGTGTGGAAAATGTTGTATGCTTGCAGTAAGTAAAGAAAGCAGGAAATTGTTGTGGTTTGTTTAACAGTGTAAGAAAATGGATCGGGGTTCATAGGTTCACTAGTGGTGTCTCTCCATAAAAGATAGCATGCTGGGTGAACAAATTACAGCTGGGCAATTGACAAATAGAGGTTGCACCGTAGTGCACATTATAACATGATGACTACTATGATATTTAGTGCGGGCATTACAACAAAATACATAGACCAAAATCCATATGCATCTATGACTAATAATCCACCCTCGGGTTATCATCCGAACCCCCTTAGGTATTAAGTTGCAAGCAACAGATAATTGCATTAAACAATGTGTGTAATGTAAGCAATGATTATGTACGCGGGCACTCTCACCGCAGTTTTCTCTCTAATGGCAACAACACATCCTCCCCCTTCATGTTTCTGTCACTTGTGCAAGGCGAAGAGGAGGCATGAACCCACTATCAAGCATAAAAACTCTCTCTTGGAGTCACTAACAACTACTTGGCCAGAGCAACCACTAGCAACGGAAAGCATGCAAGATCACAAATAACATATGCAATAAATACTATAATCAACTTGGCATAAGTTCAATATTCATAGGATCCCAGCAAACACAACATATAGAATTACATAAGATCAATCTCGATCATGATAGGCAGCTCAAGAAATCTAAACATGGAGGCTTATGAGGAGAAGACAACCATCTAGCTACAACTATGAACCTTTAGTCCAAGGATGAATTACTCACGTATCACTCCATAGGCAGGCATGATGATGTAGAAGACTCCGGTGATGATTTCCTCTCCGGCAGGGTGCCTGAGACAGCTTCAGAACCCCCCTGATCTAGGGTTGACGGTGACGGCGGTTGCGGAACTTTTCGGGGATTTTTTATCAGGTGTTTTGGGTTTTCCATCCGGGGGAATAAATAGGAGAAAGGGAAAAGGAGGTGGAGGCCTGGGGGCCCCACACCCATAGATGGCGCGGTCAGGGGGGCGCACCACCCTGTGGTGTGCCCCCCTGGTGCCCGTCTTCGACTCTCCTTCGGTCTTCTGGATGCTTCCGAGGAAAATACGCACTTCGGGCTTTGTGTGGTCCAATTCCGAGAATGTTTCCAGAACAACTTTTCTGAAACCAAAAACAGAGAACTGGCACTTGGAATCTTGTTAATAGGTTAGTCCCAGAAAACGTATAAAAATGCTATAAATAAGGGAGAAAACAAGTAGCAATTGGCATAATATGATCATGGAGCATCAGAAATTATAGATACGTTAGAGACGTATCAAGCATCCCCAATTTTAGTTCCTGCTCGTCCTCGAGTAGGTAAATGATAAAACACAATAAGTTCTGAGGTGACATGCTACTAACATAAACTTGATCAATCTAATGTGAAAGCACATGCACGCTGAGATCATAGAACTTCAAACACAAACATGATAAATTGAACTTTAATAATAAAGCATAGCAGTTACTTTGCATCACAAAGAGTATCTTAAATAAAGGATCATGAATAATAATTCAAATAAAGGTAAACGTTTGTTTCAAGTATAGAGAAAGCATGGCAAAGTGGTATTTCGCTAGTCCTTAAGAGTGGGACAAAACATAAATGCCAGGACACTTTTAAAGTTCATGAGGAAGACTAGAGAAAATAATTTAAGAACAAATAATATCACATCATGAAGTAATTATTGATGTTTATGGGATAAATGCACATAGAACTCAGAATGACAAAAATGCTCTCTCAACTATGCATAAAGTTAGAAGATGGAGACTCAACATAAAAGTAAAAGAAAAGCCCTTCGCAGAGGGAAGCAGGGATTAACTCATGTGCTAGAGATTTTTATTTTTATGAAACAGAGGTATTAAAAGTTTGACACTTTTCTCATCCATCTTTCACAAACCATGGCTAACCGAATCCTCGGGTGCCTTCCAACAATCACATACCGTGGAGGAGTGTCTATATTTTAGGAGAGGTGTATGTTAATGTCAACGAATGGTAAACAGACAATACGGTACGTCACAGGCCAACTGGATTCACAAGAGCGGCTCCCATATGAAGGACGCATCTGGGTAGAAGGACATCCCTCTTTCTCTTCTATTTACACAATTATGCTTTGACTGATAAATCAGGGGAAAAAATAGTGAAGAGAATTGTTTGTATTAATTTGGGGCTGGGCACCCCGCTGCCAGCTCTTCTATCATTTGGATAAGCGGATGAAGCCACTAGTCCAGGGTGTGAAATCCAATCAACAAGTGAGATAAAGATTCTCTATTTACGTCATCGTGAGCAAAAAACAAGAACACAAAACAGAAGTAATTTTGAAAGTTTTAAAGGTAACACATGAGCAATTTACTTGGAGTGGCAATGAAATACCACATGTAGGTAGGTATGGTGTACACAATGGGAAAAACTTTGATTTAAGGGAGTTTGATGCACGAGTATATCTCATACTCAGTACAGGTGGAGGCTAGCAAAAGACTGGGAGCGACAAATCAAGAGAGCATAAGATCTATAATCATGCATAGCGACATAAGCATCATTAATTCAAGCATAAGCAATATCACAAGTTCAAAACTAAGTGGTCATGGAGGCTATTCGTGACTGGTTAATAGTCATAAACATGGTGTGAGAATGTGATAAGTCTCCAACGTATCTATAATTTCTGATGCTCCATGATCATATTATGTCAACTGCTACTTGTTTTCTCCCTTATTTATAGCATTTTTATACGTTTTCCGGGAGTAACCTATTAACAAGATGCCAAGTGCCAGTTCCCTGTTTTCTGTTGTTTTTGGTTTCAGAAAAGTTGTTCTGGAAACATTCTCAGAATTGGACCCCACAAAGCCCGAAGTTCCTATTTCCCCCGAAAGCATCCAGAACACCGAAGAGGAGTCGAACACGGGCAACAGGGGGGCCACACCATAGGGTGGCGCGGGTCCCCCTGGCCGCGCCACCTATAGGTGTGGGGCCCCTGGATCTCCACCGCCTTTGCCCTTTTGCCTATTTAATCCCTCGGATGGAAAACCCTGAGGACCTGATCAAAAATCCCCGAAAAGTTCCGCAGCCGCCGTCATCGTCAACCCTAGATCAGGGTGGTTCTGAAGCTGTCTCCGGCACCCTGCCGGAGAGGAGATCATCACCGGAGGCTTCTACATCACTATGCCTGCCTCCGGAGTAATGCGTGAGTAGTTCATCCTTGGACTACGGGTTCATAGCTGTAGCTAGATGGTTGTCTTCTCCTCTTATGCCTCCATGTTTAGATCTCGTGAGCTTCCTATCATGATCGAGATTGATCTTATGTAATTCTATGTGATGTGTTTCTGGGATCTGATGAGTATTGAACTTATGCCAAGTTGATTATAGTCTTTATTTGCTTATTCTATTTGTGATCTTGCATGCTTTCCGTTGCTAGTGGTTTCCCTGGCCAAGTAGTTGCTAGTGACTCCAAGAGGGAGTATTTATGCTCGATAATGGGTTCATGCCTCCTCACCGCCTTGCTCGAGTGACAGAAACATGAAGGGGGGATGTGATGTTTCCATTAGGGAGAAAACAACGGTGAGAGTGCCCGCGTGCATAATCACTGCTTACATTACACACTTTGTTTAATGCAGTTATCTGTTGCTTGCAACTTAATACCTAAGGGGGTTCAAATGATAACCTGAGGGTGGATTATTAGTCATAGATGCAGATGGATGTCGGTCTATGTATATTTGTGTAATACCCACACTAAATATCATAGTAGTCTTCAAGTCATATTGTCCACTACGGTGCAACCTCTATTTGTCAATTTCCCAGCTTTAATTTGTTCATCCAACATGCTATCTTTTATGGAGAGACACCACTAGTGAAACTATGAACCCCGGTCCATTTTTCCACACTGTTAAACAAACCACAACTATTTCCTGCTTTCTTTACTTACTACAAGCATACATCATTTTCCACACTACACGTCTAATCTTTGATTTCAGCAAGACCGTTGAGATTGACAACCTCACTGTACTGTTGGGACAAAGTATTTTGGTTGTGTTATGTGCAGGTTCCACGTTGTTGCTGACACCGGTGAAGCGCCAACACCACCTTCCTGTGATCCTCTTCCTCCTACTGGATTGATAACCTTGGTTCTTAACTGAGGGAAACTCTTGCCGCTTGCTTACCACACCCTCCTCTTGGGGTTTCCAACGGTTACCATCACAAAGTAGCAAGGAGTTTTCTGGCGCCATTGCCGGGGACGAAGAAGTCTTCTGGCAAGGGGAGTCTCTCACTCTCAACCTCTTTATTTTGTTTATTGTCTTATTTTATTTTTGTCTTGTTTTGCTTCTCTTTATAAAAAACACAAAAAAAATTAGTTTAATTCATAGATGTTATTTATTTGCTTGCTTTTATTCTGCTAAAATGAGTTCCTCTGAGAATACTAAGTTGTGTGATTTCACTAGCACAAACAACAATGATTTTTTTTTGTACACCTATTGCTCCTACTGGTGCTTTCTATGAGATTAAACCTGCTTTATTAAATCTTGTGATGAAAGAACAATTTTCTGGTATTAGTACTGATGATGCTGCTGCCCACCTTAATAATTTTGTTGAACTATGTGAGTTGCAAAAATATAAGGATGTGGATGGATATATTATTAAACTGAAATTATTTCCTTTCTCTTTGAGAGGAAGAGATAAAGAATGGTTTCTATATTTGCCTAGAAATAGTATTGATTCATGGACTAAGTGTAAAGATGCTTTGATTGGAAAATATTATCCTCCTACTAAGATTATATCCCTGAGAAGTGACAAAATGAATTTTAAACAATTTGATAATGAACATGTTGCTAAAGCTTGGGAAAGAATGAAATATATGGTGAAGAATTGTCCCACTCATGGACTTACTACTTGGATGATTATACAAATCTTTTATGCAGGACTGAATTTCTCCTCAAGGAACCTATCAGATTCAGCTGCTGGAGGTACCTTTATGTAGGAATCTTTTATGCAGGACATCTATCCCTAAATAATTAGATGATGGTTGGGATCCTATCATTAAGATAAAAGTAAATGATTTTGATTGCAACGCTTTGTGTGATATTGGTGCTAGTATCTCTGTTATGCCTCAAAAGCTTTATAACATGCTTGATTTACCACCGTTGGAACACTGTTATTTGGATGTTCATCTTGCTGATAATGCTAAGAAGAAACCTCTTGGTAGAATTGATGATGTTCTCATTATGGTTAACAATAACCTTTCCCCTGTTGATTTTGTTGTTATGAACATTGAATGCAATGCTTCTTGTCCTATTGTTTTGGGAAGACCTTTTCTTAGAACTGTTGGTGCTATTATTGATATGAAAGCGGGGAGTATTAAATATCAATTCCCCCTCAAGAAAGGGTTGGAACACTTTCCTAGAAAGAAGATGAAGATAACTTTTGAATCTATTATTAGAGAAAAATATGATGTTGATGCTTCTTCACTTGAAAATACTTGAGTTGCCCTTTTATGCCTAGCTGAAAGGCGTTAAAGAAAAGCGCTACCGGGAGATAACCCGTTTTATTTCGCTGTTTTCAACCCGTTTTCTTTCGTTTTCTTTGGTGTGCTTTGCACCTGGGTGTTGTCTATTTCCTTAGCAACCCCGCTGTATCTTTTCTTTTGAGTTTTTGTTGAGCCAAGTAAAGCCTCTAGTGGAAAGTTGAGGCTATATTTCGGATTTCTGCGCAGGAAACAGATTTCTACTGTCCACCGTTAATTCCGTTAAAATCATAGAAAATTCAAAATGACCTGAATTGTTTTGTGCTTAATCCTGAGGTATATACGCAACTTTTCTTAGTTGACCACTTTTTTATTTGAGCAACAGAAGATTTTTAAAAAAAATCGATCTTTACCTGCTGTTCTATTTTGACAGATTTCTGCCATTTATCGCATTTGCATCTTAATCTCTTTCTTTTGGTGTTCTTTCGAGATTTGTTTTAAAAAAAATAAGTTGTGACAGTAGCTAATGTGTTTTTCAGTGTTAGACTTGTTTTGAAACTGAACCATGTGAATTTATTATTTCAATTGCACTAACGTTGCTAATGAAAATTGTGAGAAGTTTGGTGTTAAGGAAGTTTCAAGGGTCAAGAGAAGAGGATGATATGATGTGATCAAGAAGAGTGAAATGCCTAAGCTTGGGGATGCCCCGATGGTACATCCAAGAAAATTCCAAGAAGACTCAAGCATCTAACCTTGAGGATGCCCAAGGCATCCCCTTCTTCATCAACAAATTATCAGGTCACTTCTAGCGAAACTATATTTTTATTCGGTCGCATCTTATGTGCTTTACTTGGAGCGTCTTTTATTTTTGTTTTCAGTTTGTTTTTGTTTTTGCTTTCAGTTTTTTTTTACTTTTTCAATAAGCTTGGTTGGACCCCAGCATTATTTTATTGGAGAGTGACACGCTCCGCTTTTTCATGAGAATACTTTGTATTCTTAATCTCTGTCTAGCTGTTGCATTTATTTAGCTCCTGTTTTGCATGCATCTCTTGAGCTGTTAGTTTTAGTAGTGTTATGTGAGTACTCTCATGTTTTCTTTCTGTATCACAAAGAGTATTTTTGTTAAAGCATGTTTTGTTTGGTGCTTGTTGGGAGAAAGAAAATTGCTGCTTGAAGTAGAATTTATAACAGTACTAGTAGAAGCTTGTATAGACTGTGGCTAGAACTTTTTCATGCCATGCTGAATGTTATTTTAGTTTTAAAGTCTTGTGGTTATTGAGTAATATGATTAGCCTCAAATAGCTGAGAGTGTTTAATATGTATTGAAAGATTCATGAGTTGTTCTTGTCATAGTAAAGCATCAATATATGGTATTCTCTTTTGAATGTTTTATTTGGTTGACTTGGCGCATACTCACACCATGTTTATGACTACAAACCAGTCACGAATAGCCTCCATGACCACTTAATTTTTGAACTTGTGATACTGCTTATGTTTAAATTAATGATGCTTATGTCGCTATGTATGATTATGGCTCTTATGCTCTTTTGATTTGTCGCTCTCAGTCTTTTGCTAGCCTCCACCTGTACTGAGTATGAGCTCTACTCGTGCATCCAAACTCCCTTAAACCAAAGTTTTCCCATTGTGTACACCATACCTAGCTACATGTGGTATTTAACTGCCACTCCAAATAAATTGCTCATGTGTTACCTTTAAAACCTTCAAAATTACTCCTGCTTTATGTTCCTGTTTTTGCTCATGAGGACGTAAATAGAGAATCTTTATCTCACTTGTTGATTGAATTTCACACCCTGGACTAGTGGTTTCATCCGCTTATCCAAATGATAGAAGAGCTGGCAGCGGGGTGCCCAGCCCCAAATTAATGCAAACAAATTCTCTTCACTATTTTCCCCCTGATTTTTCAGTCAAAGAATAATTGTGTAAACAAAAGAGAAAGAGAGATGACCTTCTACACAAGTTGCGTCCTTCACCATGGGAGCCGCTCTTGTGAATCCAGTTGGCTTGTGACGTACTGTATTTTCTGTTTACCATTCATTGACATTAGCATACATCTCCCAAAATATAGACACTCCTCGACGGTATGTGATTGTTGGCAGGCACCCGAGGATTCGTTTAGCCATGGTTTGTGAAAGATGGATGAGAGGAGTGTCAGACTTTTAATACCTCTGTTTAATAAAATAAAATAAAAGCTCTAGCACATGAGTGATCCCTGCTTCCCTCCGCGAAGGGCCCTTCTTTTACTTTTATGTTGAGTCTCCATGCCATCTTCTAACTTTATGCACAGTTGAGAGAGCATTCTTGCCATTCTGAGTTCTATGTGCATTTTCCCATAAGCATCAATAATTACTTCATGATGTGATATTATTTGTTTTTAAATTATTTGTTCTAGTCTTCCTCTTGAACTTTGAAGGTGTCCTGGCATTTATGTTTTGCCCCACTCTTAAAGACTAGCGATATATCACTTTGCCATGCTTTCTCTATACCTGAAACAAACGTCTACCTTTCTTTGCATTATTATTCTTGATCCTTTATTTGAGTTACTCTTCGTGATGTAAAGTAATTTCTATGCTTTATTATTAAAGTTTTATGATCTCAGCGTGCATAGGCTTTTACATTAGATTGATCAAGTTTATCTTAATAGCATGTCACCTCAGAAATTATTGTGTTTTATCGTTTACCTACTCGAGGACGAGTAGGAACTAAGCTTGGGGATGCTTGATACGTCTCCAACGTATCTATAATTTTTGATGCTCCATGATCATATTATGTCAATTGCTACTTGTTTTCTCCCTTATTTATAACATTTTTATAACATTTCCGGGACTAACCTATTAACAAGATGCCAAGTGTGAGTTCTCTGTTTTCTGCTGTTTTTTATTTCAGAAAAGTTGTTCTGGAAACATTCTCGGAATTGGGCCCCACAAAACCCGAAGTTCCTATTTTCTCCCGAAGCATCCAGAACACCGAAGAGGAGTCGAAGACAGGCAACATGGGGGCCACACCATAGGGTGGCGTGGGTCCCCCTAGCCACGCCACCTATAGGTGTGGGGGCCTAGAGCTCCACCATCTTTGCCCTTTCGCCTATTTAATCCCCCCGGATGGAAAAGCCTAAACACCAGATCAAAATCCTCGAAAAGTTCCGCAGCCGCCGTCACCGTCAACCCTAGATCAGGGGGGTTCTGAAGCTGTTTCTGGCACCCTGCCGGAGAGGAGATCATCACCCGATACTTCTACATCACCATGTCTGCCTCTGGAGTGATGCGTGAGTAGTTCATCCTTGGACTACGGGTTCGTAGCTGTAGCTAGATGGTTGTCTTCTCCTCTTATGCCTCCATGTTTAGATCTCGTGAGCTGCGTATCATGATCGAGATTTATCTTATGTAATTCTATGTGCCGTGTTTGCTGGGATCCGATGAATATTGAACTTATGCCAAGTTGATTATAGTCTTTATGTGCTTATGCTATTTGTGATCTTGCATGCTTTCCGTTGCTAGTGGTTGCTCTGGCCAAGTAGTTGCTAGTGACTCCAAGAGGGAGTATTTATGCTCGATAGTGGGTTCATGCCTCCTCACCACCCTGCTTGAGTGACAGAAACGCGAAGGGGGGGGATGTGTTGTTGCCATTAGGGAGAAAACAACGGTTAGAGTGCCCGCGTGCATAATCATTGCTTACATTACACACTTTGTTTAATGCAGTTATCTTTTGCTTGCAACTTAATACCTAAGGGAGTTCAGATGATAACCTGAGGGTGGATTATTAGTCATAAATTTTGAATGTTTTAAAGGTAACACATGAGCAATTTACTTTGGAATGGCACTTAAATACCACATGTAGGTAGGTATGATGTACACAATGGGAAAACTTTGGTTTAAGGGAGTTTGGATGCACGAGTAGAGCTCATACTCAGTACAGGTGGAGGCTAGCAAAAGACTGGGAGCGACAAATCAAGAGAGCATAAGAGCCATAATCATGCATAGCTGTAAGGACCCCAGACCGGCAGTCTGAAACCCTACGTATGCATACATTCACGATCCCAGAAAGATCAGTCGTGAACAACATACACAGTTGGCACACAGAAATACATCATCCATTACACGAATACATAAAGGTATTACAAAAAGATCACATGATCAAGTTTAACGCAACTGCCACATGGGGCAGGCAACTTATCAAACACATCGGAAGACAAATAAAACACAACGTAGTTGAGCCCAAGTCACGCCTTAACCTACAGGCTGCTGACCCGGAGACGATCCTAGTTCGCAAAGCCGTCAACTCCGTACTTCTCTTCATAGATATCCTTCGGAGGCTCCTTCTCAAAGTCTGGCAAGTAGATACCAGGGGCGAAACCATAATGAGTACATTTGAATGTACTCAGCAAGACATCCATCATGTCACTTACCAAACATGCATATATGCTTATATGGTGGAATAGGTAGGCTATAAATAGGGTTCACTACCCATGGTGTTCATGTATGATGACACCACAGTTGCAGTCAGGTTAATTTGTATCTTCGTTGAAGAAGATACTTCAAAAGAAAATAAAATAATATAGTTTTATTTCTCTTGTAGATATCACATGTACAAGAGGTTTTGTAAAACTTTGTAAAAGAATATTTTCTCTTTGCAAAACTTCTTGGAATCAGTTTCCAGAATTCTTGCTTAGAGTAGAAAAGGTTTTCTTTGCAAAACATTTTGTTTTGTATAACATCATCTGGCTTTTCGTCCTCGATGATACCTCCACGGTATAAGTTTCCATTCCTTTCCGAACTTCACAAGTTCAACACTTCCTTTCCAAAAATTCCCTTTCAAAAACTTCCTTTTTGAAAACATTGACACAATGCTAGCTACATGGCCATTCAACTGTCCATATCCGAGGACGCGGCTTCTTCGAAAAAGTTATACTCTGCAGAGGTGTACACATCCACCAGATCCAGTACACCTCCCGTGAACAATCACGGACTGTAACAACAGTATGTAAACATCAGGTATCTGATCATAACCATCCACTATGTTCAAGCTAGAATATGCCTATCTCTCAGTTGAGTTTTACCACATCCCCGGCACCGAGCTAATCCCCGCCAAGCCAGGATGCCTCATCTGATGCGACCGGAGGGAAAATTAATCCCACACTTTATATGTCTCCACTGACGACATTCGGTTCGAGGGTACGACGCCCCTTATAGCAAGTGAGATAGCACACACTAATAAGAACAAACTTCAAGTTAAGCCCCTTGCCCATGTTGGGGTAGGGTGGCAGTACGGTAAAGGTTGTCCGGCGAAGACTAGGTTATGTGTCATTTTTGAAAACACCACTTTCTCAAAAATGGCCACTTCCACATTCCTCCGGAGAACAAGGATCCGCCTTTTCTCCGGGTTTTTCCGTAAAGCCTTTGTTTTGTAGAAACACAATTTTAGGGTGTCCACTTAGGGACTAGTATATTTGATGGTAATAAATACCATAGGGTGGCTTATGGGCTTGGTATTACCAAGTTTAACTACTGGCATGATAGTAACCTATAATATAGTATAGTAGTAAATTCCACATCAAAAATAGTTTTGATAATCAAGTTTTTGTAAAACTTCAGAGGTAAAACATGCATGATAGATAATGATAAGTATTGTATCAGCAAGCATCAGGATGGCTTGCCTGGTATCTCCTTGTGTCCCTGGTTTTGGAGTGACTG
Source organism: Alopecurus myosuroides (assembly GCA_028641055.1). Lineage (NCBI taxonomy): Eukaryota > Viridiplantae > Streptophyta > Magnoliopsida > Poales > Poaceae > Alopecurus > Alopecurus myosuroides. The sequence continues at coordinate 261,682,632 of CM054060.1, forward strand.
GAACTTGAAACAGAGCTTCCCGACACTTCCTTCCTCTTCGTTTTCTAACGCCGTAAAAGGAATAAAGGACACACATTCAGAACCAATCAAGGCAAGCAACCATACATAACAATACATACAGCAAGGAAACTAAAAATAACTAATCACACCATTATTAATGGAGGCAAACAATCAAACAAAACCACTTGGCAGAAGTGCCATTTAACAGACAGCTCAAGGTTGGAGGAACATATCTCACAACCTTAATATCATGGATTCAGTGGGTGTGCCACTCTCATACCAAGATATTAATAAGCCCAAAATACACTTAGTTTCACAAGGGTGAGACTACTAAAAGTGTATAAAACATGCACAATAATAAGCATGGTAATGGGTCTATCAACCCAACCACAAAAATAAAAGGGTAGCCATTCTACTGAGTCTAAATTGACATCAAGAATAAATGAACCACATGATTTGCAAAAGTTACTTTTACAAATCAGTGAGCCTACACAAGTGTAACAAGGTAATAGACTCATCACCAAACACACAATTTCTCATAGTGAGAACAATAGAAACAATGACTAAAAAGGAGGAATCCTATAGACATGCTTCTACTAAGGGTTTGCTATGCAAGCATGCATAACAAGTAAAATACTAAAATTCAAACAAGGAACCATGTTATCATAATGGTAAATGAAAACATGTCCTTATGCAAGGATACATAAACATCTACCAAACACAGGTTGGCAGGAAAAATAATTTAACACAAAAACTGCTAAGGAAACTAGTACTACTGAAACATGAAGAATCAATGGATGAATTTCAATAAAGTAATTGAAATACAACCAGAGGGTCCATGTCATAAAAACAGTAGTGAAAAATATCTATACTTGCTATAACAAAAATATCCCATTTAGCAAAACAATGCATCAATTTGCAGGGCAACTCCTACATACTAGTGGTAATAAAAAGGGCATTACTAGAGGAATCAAACAACATTACAAAGATGGATTTTTCCTAGCAAGCCACACATGATTACAACCACTTACAAACATAAGCATACCCATTTTCATTTAGCACAAAAATTCCCAAGCAAAAATACTAGGCACTCACTAGTTATAGAACTATATAAAAGAAATACATCTAGTTTGGGGAAATAATGTTTCCACCAAAAATGCAATGAAACCAGTGGGTGTTCCAATAGCATAACAAAGCATTAAGAGGTCACAAAGCCTCTGGTCACACTTGCTAAAAATTAACAAAAGACTAAACAAGCTTCTAGTGCAATAACAATACTAGCAGAAAATAATAGGGTGCTAAAAACAAGCAAGGTAATGATACTCATGCTATTGTTTTCACACATGTGAAAACTTTAGGGGTCAAGTACTCATAACAACATTATCAAAATTCTACTGGTCCTATGAATACAACATAAAAATATGTGGCTACTCAACCACAAATATTGTGCTAAAAATTCTACACATGAGAGAATTTTTCCAAACATCCTCATAGTTATGACAAAGCTACTCATGCTTTTCTACCAAATCAAATGCACTATAGCAGAGGTGATAACAACAAAATATAAGTACCAACATGGTACTGGATCCAATCAAAAATCCCAGTGCTTTGCACCTAAATTTATCACTCAAAAATGCTATGCAAATATTAACTAGAGAATAATCATATGTTAATAACAAAATCCTATTTCTTCTCAACTCAAGTCCACACAATCTAACATGCTAAAAATAGCTAAGTAACACTTAGAAAACAAGCTCACACAACTTATACATGCTAGAAAACATTATTGCAACACAAAAATATAATCACAACAATTAATTACCTAAAATGCCAAAATGGCAGAAATATGCAAAACAAGGATCTGTCCACAAAATTTTCTAGGATGCTCTAAAAATTAAACCCTTCTAGGTTTGGATAGTCCTAAACATATACAAGACCATCCAATTTGGTTTGCATCAAAAATCATCTTTAATTAATTTATAAAAATCACCAAAGTGCTCTCTGGTGTTTTACCAAATTGCATGCCATTTCAAAAATACTTGGAATTTGGAAGCACGGTTAATTGTTCCAGTTAGGAAATTTCAAGGGATTTCCAATGCAATTTGCCTCACTTCATTTTGAGTTGTGAAATAAAAATGGTGCTCATTTTGGTGTTTCTGGTACCTGTTGCCAAATCATTTTTCATTTCAAACATATCCATCCAAATGTAGATCTACAAGTTGGAGGTGGTTTAGAATTAGTTGAGGTACCACTGTGAATTTTGGTTTGGTCAAATTCATCTTTTAGGTTGCCTTTTAGGGCCTAAAGTAAACATGTATCAATTCTGTAAAAATTAAATGGAAAAACAAGCTCAGATGGGCCAGATCTGAAATTTGGGCCGGCCAGATCCAATCCTCACCACGAGGGAACCTAGCCGCAGTGGCTGACCAGCGGGCCAGCAGGCCACGCGGCAGCCACGCAGGCACAGCGAGGCCCCACGGGCGGGTTTGACTATCTTGCGCGCGGTCAAGGGACGGTGACGCCAGCATGACGCGTGCGCGCGTCATCCCGTCGGCGGGAATGCTCCGGCGAGCTCCAATCGGGTGATACAAACCACCAAAACGCGAAAACAAGACATCTACACGTAGCTCTCGTCGTGGGGAAACGAATGGGGGCAGTGTCGCTTCCCGTGAATGGCCGTAAAGCGGCGGCGGAGGGACGGTGACCACTACGCGACGTCGTTCTAGCGCGAGAGGGAGGGGGGAAAACGGTCGGCAGGGAGCGCCTGCTCACCAAGGACGTGCGTGGACGCTCGACGTGGTCGGAGAAGACTCGAGGCGGCGGCGATTCGTCGCCGGAGTCAGTCGGGGTCGGAGAAGGGAACGGGATGGCGCGGCCTCCTCGAGTCGAATCGCCACGATTCCTTCAGCAGCAAGGGTCAGCACGTCAAGGCGGAGCTGATGGAGCTAGCGGCGACCGGCGGCGTGCTCCCTATCGGCCGAATCGACGACGAGCTGTGGGCTAGGGTTTCGGTAGGGGAAAAAAATAGAGAGAGAGAGGAGCTTGAGGGGAAGAGAGAGAGGGGGTAGATAGCAGCACATGGGAGGGGTTTTTATCTACCTAGCAAGCTTCCCTTCGAAGCAATGGGGCATGGGCAGCCATGCCCTCTACTGCTTGCTACAGGAAGAAGAAGGACATGTGACTAGGATTACATTTAGGTCCCTAGCAATTACAATTAGGTCCTTTTCCTCTCTGTAAATTGATGTTTTCACTAGGCAAACAAAGTTAAAAATTGAAACCCTTTTGCCCAAAATTATAATTATTTAAGATACACAACATATGTGAAAATTGGCTCATTTGCCTAAACTTGATAATTCAAAGTTGTTCAAATTTGAATTCTTACATAAATGGACATTGAATTTATTAACCTACTTAGGAGCTTCCAAAAATGATAATTTTTGGCACACGTTCCTTATTTGATGTGTTCCTTATGTGGTAGAAAATTCAAGTCATTTAGAGTTACTTCATAGAACAAACTTGTTCAAATTTCAAAAAGGTGCTGTCAAGAAAAAAGGGTTTTTTGGCAACTTAAATTATTCAAAAACTTATGCCCTTTTGGTTTTCATCCTTATTTATGCTATAGAGCATGTGGTATTTATTTCATGGCATTTGGAAAAAGTTTGTAGAACAAACTTGTTCAAAATCCCAATTGTTGCTGTGGACAAAAACTATGTTTTCAGGACTTTAATGGATTCAATTTTTGGTCTCCTCTTGTGTGTTTTACTTATTTGATATAAGGAAGCAATGGTATGAATTTCAAATAATTTTAATAAAGTTTCCAATAGTAACTTGTTTTAGTTTTCTGTTTCTGGAAATATTGGAATTTCTATTTAATGAGGCACTTGGCTTTTCTTTAACAATGCTTTGACAAAATATTTATGTGACTAGAGATAGCAAGTCAATGCTCTCCAATACCTTTGTTTTTAATCTTGCAAGGTTGGAAAAACATTTGATAATATTTTGGTGAAGCATTTAAGAATGCCTCTTTTTCTGATAATCTTTTAGGGAAATTTTTTTAAGTGTTTCCTCTTTCTTAATTTAGGTCTTGGAATAATATTCAACAAGTATGGGATTCATAAGATGTTTTTGGAAAACTCTTTGATCAATATTTACTTTAGAAAATATTGCCAAAGTCATTGGAACAATATGTTGAATATTTTTAGTTTACAGCTTTGCTATCTTATTAAGTTTGTTTTCAATTTCTTAGCCATGTAAGATTATATAATTAGTTTGTTTAGTTGCACTCAAACAAACATAACCAAAGTTTAATTGTCAAGCAATTATCAAAACAATAGTGTTAACAGGTATTCCAAAATTGGGATGTGACAGGTCTTCCCCCCTTAAAAAGAATCTCGTCCCCGAGATTTGCAAGAGAGGACTAAGGGAGGGCCAACAAACACAATGTTAGTGTTGGAGTGCAGGTGCTTCCCCCCTTTGACTTTTCTTGGGAGGAGGGTTACTCCCTTAAATTAGCAAATTTATTTTAAAAAGAATACACCAGTACTATTTTAGGTCCAAAACTTTTGTTTCCTAGTTTGAACAAAAATTTAGGTTAGTGCAGAACTACCTGGAAATGTACCGTCAATTATTACATGAGGTCCTAGCTATATCCCACATATTACATACCACATATGGAGTGGTGTACCACTCTCATAACAAGGTATATAAGAAGCTAAAAATATAGCTTGTGGGTGCAAGAGGTTAGGTTGCTAAGGTAAAACAAACAGACAGAACAATACCCATGGCAGTGGATATTACTCACCACAAGCAACTATCACTTAATATGTTCATGATTTTAGTTGGATGTTTTAGTTTCTTAAGATACTCTTAAGCACAATCATAACACAAGTATAAACTCATGCTAAGGTAAAACATTTAAACAAAATCCAATAAGCAAGCAAACAACACCACAGATGAATAGACTATTTATTCACTAGGTTATTGTTTATTAGAGGTTTTGGAATCCATCAATCATGAACAATTAGCAAACAACCAGTAGCTAAAAACCAATGAATCCTATCATAAAGATATTATAAAACACCATATTCACACAAGATAAAAACTCCTATTTCACAGGCATAATAAAAGGTCTGCACAAATAACACACTAGTATGAAAAATCTACACCAGCATGCTATAAGAGATAATCATATCCTATAACCATAGAACATGCAACTAAATAATTCATGGCATGATAACAGAAGTAATAACTTCCTAAACATGCTATATCAACCCATATACTCATAAAATAAAAAGAGGGTAATACTAGAGCAAAAATCACCATTTTCTAGTGGTGAAACTAGTTTCACTCTAGAGAAGCAAACAATGCTACCATGATGTTTAAACTTAAACAAGCAAGTAATGAATATAAGTGTACCTAATAACAGTACACAAAACTTACTCATGTTAGTAAGCACAAACATCAAAACAATCCCATGATACAACTATTAAACGTGCAGAAATTTCTTCTAGCAATTTCTGTTTCCTTTAACCAATTACTAGCAAACAAGCAAGGTATAACTCACACAACCAGTAGCTATGCAATTAATGAAAAGTTATCTAAACCTTTTCAAAAATCCATACACTAAATTTAAAATTATTCACAAACAATCTACCAATCAAGAGGAATTTATTTTATTTGTGAACAATTTAATTTTAGCACACGGTAGTGAAACATTTCTTAACATGATACCCCTAAGGAATATTATGCTAACAAAAGGATCACACCTAAACATATTAGTATTTACTAATAAGAAATAAACTTCTCACTTTCATAGGTGAAAAGAAACAATTATATTTTCCATGGTGGAAAATAGAAATCAATCACATAGTGAAACATGCTATTTTTACACATGTGTATGGTTGGGGATTTTTCATCCTCAAGACAAAATGCAATAGGACCAGTGGGATATGTCCTACTAATACCAAGGAAAAATAGGTACTAAGCCTCTGGTTACTCATGAAAAACTTTGCATACCAGGTAAAAATATAAGGCTATTTAATCTAGTGAAGCAATACTAGTGCATACTGATAGTAATGCTTACACATGCTTTACTATTAAGAGACATGCAAGCTAACATAGGTACAAGCATCAAAATAACAGTACCTAAATGGTACTGGACTCAAAGAAAACATAGCACAAAATCTACTAAGAAAGTATACACAGATCTAGCTCTCACAATGCTTCCAATTAATAAACTAGAAGGTAACAAGTGCTATTTCATTTTTATTCGAGTTTCCAATCATGCACACACTTTCTAGGGTAGATTTATTGTAAGAAAACAACATAATAACAAGTCCTAACAACTCCATATAGTTTAGGAAGCAAGATTGAATAAAACACAAATTCATTTCAATCAAGAGCACACAAAGAAACAAAAACAGGAAAACTGTTGTTTTCCAGACCTATCGTATCCATTCCATCGTTCACTTAATTTCTAAACCCCGAATCTCATAGTACCTACAATGTCTACCAAGTTTTGATTTCCAAAGTAGATACACAAGATATCCTATTGACTAGTAAACGAATAAGTCAATCATCTTATTTTTTTCGTGACTTCTCCTTTTTACCGACTAGATTAAAAGGTGTCTTAAGTCACTTAATTTCTTGGTTTAGAAAGAGTTGTCAGTAGTTCGCATGCTTTGGTTAGGTGTCAACCTAAGATTAGAACAAAGCATGTTAGTCTTGTTAGCTTTCTAATTAATCATGTTTGTCCGACAAGATACGACTAGCTTCATCGTGCGTCGAATATTGAATTGTGCTCTTTTGATTGGCCTTTTAGGGGGTTGCGCATCATGGCATGTGAAGACTTATTTTCCATCTTTCTCCATAGGAGGGAGGTATATAACTTTTTTTAAAAAGGGGATTTCTCTTGTTTGGTACTTTTAAAAGGGAACATAAAAAGGTGCGACATTTAGTCAACAAGGTAAAACGAGTCTTTTGCAAACAGACAAACATATAGGTTTTGGTCAGTATTGGTTGGTGCATTCACGCCTTTTCTTCTTTCAAGGTTGTCGTTGTTGGAGCTTTATCTGTTGGAGTGCAGCACTGGCAGCAATGCTATCAGCTCGTGTGGCTTGATGGTCCTCTATTATTAGGCCCAACGGTGCTTTCATTGATGGTGAGGGAGATGGTGGTGGTTCACGACGGGTCACATTATGAAGCGAAAACAAGTATAAGTCTAAGCAACAAATTCTTGTTTTTGAATGCTATACAAACATTTTTGCTTGCAAAAATTTAACAGGAGGCGATTCAAAAACAAGAGCGGGGCAAGCACAAATCTGCAAATTTTGAGCACCCCACAAACATATAGAAGCCTAGATGAACCAAAATTCTACACCACACAATAGCACAAAGCCCTACGGACACACATAAGCAAGCCATAACACACAAGCAAGGCTCTACTGGAGCTACGACGGGGGATGATCCAAAATCCTAGAAGTGGCTGAAGAACTATATCTACTTCTGACCATCATCTCTGTAGAGTCATGCAATTATTTTGGTCTTCTCGGGACATCGGCAAGTATAAAAGTTTTTGTATGGAAACAAGATAATAGAAGTAAATTTTCGAGAAAACTTTATGCAACAAATAGTTTTTGAAACTCCAATTATTTTCTGGACAGAAAACTTCAAATACGAGAGATGTTTCAAAAACAGAGCGGAGCAGTTGCAAACAAGTAAGAAATAACTCTTAACCGAGAGAGATACTAACTCTGTAAGGCCCGCCCTTCGAACCACTGTTCAAGGACGCCCTTGATATGCATTTAGAATCTTTTGAAAAGATAATAAGGAGGGAAAATATACTAAAATTCCCTTAGATAAAAATAATTTTGATAGTAAATAGGTTTTTACTCCAAAATACTTTTCTTTCCTATCTGACGTCCATGCTAACTAAGGTCTCCTAAGGTCAGGATGGCTCTGATACCAACTCTATAAGGACCCCAGACCGGCAGTCTGAAACCCTACGTATGCATACATTCACGATCCCAGAAAGATCAGTCGTGAACAACATACACAGTTGGCACACAGAAATACATCATCCATTACACGAATACATAAAGGTATTACAAAAAGATCACATGATCAAGTTTAACGCAACTGCCACATGGGGCAGGCAACTTATCAAACACAGCGGAAGACAAATAAAACACAACGTAGTTGAGCCCAAGTCACGCCTTAACCTACAGGCTGCTGACCCGGAGACGATCCTAGTTCGCAAAGCCGTCAACTCCGTACTTCTCTTCATAGATATCCTTCGGAGGCTCCTTCTCAAAGTCTGGCAAGTAGATACCAGGGCGAAACCATAATGAGTACATTTGAATGTACTCAGCAAGACATCCATCATGTCACTTACCAAACATGCAAATATGCTTATATGGTGGAATAGGTAGGCTATAAATAGGGTTCACTACCCATGGTGTTCATGTATGATGACACCACAGTTGCAGTCAGGTTAATCTGTATCTTCGTTGAAGAAGATACTTCAGAAGAAAATAAAATAATATAGTTTTATTTCTCTTGTAGATATCACATGTACAAGAGGTTTTGTAAAACTTTGTAAAAGAATATTTTCTCTTTGCAAAACTTCTTGGAATCAGTTTCCAGAATTCTTGCTTAGAGTAGAAAAGGTTTTCTTTGCAAAACATTTTGTTTTGTATAACATCATCTGGCTTTTCGTCCTCGACGATACCTCCACGGTATAAGTTTCCATTCCTTTCCGAACTTCACAAGTTCAACACTTCCTTTCCAAAAATTCCCTTTCAAAAACTTCCTTTTTGAAAACATTGACACAATGCTAGCTACATGGCCATTCAACTGTCCATATCCGAGGACGCGGCTTCTTCGAAAAAGTTATACTCTGCAGAGGTGTACACATCCACCAGATCCAGTACACCTCCCGTGAACAATCACGGACTGTAACAACAGTATGTAAACATCAGGTATCTGATCATAACCATCCACTATGTTCAAGCTAGAATATGCCTATCTCTCAGTTGAGTTTTACCACATCCCCGGCACCGAGCTAATCCCCGCCAAGCCAGGATGCCTCATCTGATGCGACCGGAGGGAAAATTAATCCCACACTTTATATGTCTCCACTGACGACATTCGGTTCGAGGGTACGACGCCCCTTATAGCAAGTGAGATAGCACACACTAATAAGAACAAACTTCAAGTTAAGCCCCTTGCCCATGTTGGGGTAGGGTGGCAGTACGGTAAAGGTTGTCCGGCGAAGACTAGGTTATGTGTCATTTTTGAAAACACCACTTTCTCAAAAATGGCCACTTCCACATTCCTCCGGAGAACAAGGATCCGCCTTTTCTCCGGGTTTTTCCGTAAAGCCTTTGTTTTGTAGAAACACAATTTTAGGGTGTCCACTTAGGGACTAGTATATTTGATGGTAATAAATACCATAGGGTGGCTTATGGGCTTGGTATTACCAAGTTTAACTACTGGCATGATAGTAACCTATAATATAGTATAGTAGTAAATTCCACATCAAAAATAGTTTTGATAATCAAGTTTTTGTAAAACTTCAGAGGTAAAACATGCATGATAGATAATGATAAGTATTGTATCAGCAAGCATCAGGATGGCTTGCCTGGTATCTCCTTGTGTCCCTGGTTTTGGAGTGACTGGAACTTGAAACAGAGCTTCCCGACACTTCCTTCCTCTTCGTTTTCTAACGCCGTAAAAGGAATAAAGGACACACATTCAGAACCAATCAAGGCAAGCAACCATACATAACAATACATACAGCAAGGAAACTAAAAATAACTAATCACACCATTATTAATGGAGGCAAACAATCAAACAAAACCACTTGGCAGAAGTGCCATTTAACAGACAGCTCAAGGTTGGAGGAACATATCTCACAACCTTAATATCATGGATTCAGTGGGTGTGCCACTCTCATACCAAGATATTAATAAGCCCAAAATACACTTAGTTTCACAAGGGTGAGACTACTAAAAGTGTATAAAACATGCACAATAATAAGCATGGTAATGGGTCTATCAACCCAACCACAAAAATAAAAGGGTAGCCATTCTACTGAGTCTAAATTGACATCAAGAATAAATGAACCACATGATTTGCAAAAGTTACTTTTACAAATCAGTGAGCCTACACAAGTGTAACAAGGTAATAGACTCATCACCAAACACACAATTTCTCATAGTGAGAACAATAGAAACAATGACTAAAAAGGAGGAATCCTATAGACATGCTTCTACTAAGGGTTTGCTATGCAAGCATGCATAACAAGTAAAATACTAAAATTCAAACAAGGAACCATGTTATCATAATGGTAAATGAAAACATGTCCTTATGCAAGGATACATAAACATCTACCAAACACAGGTTGGCAGGAAAAATAATTTAACACAAAAACTGCTAAGGAAACTAGTACTACTCAAACATGAAGAATCAATGGATGAATTTCAATCAAGTAATTGAAATACAACCAGAGGGTCCATGTCATAAAAACAGTAGTGAAAAATATCTATACTTGCTATAACAAAAATATCCCATTTAGCAAAACAATGCATCAATTTGCAGGGCAACTCCTACATACTAGTGGTAATAAAAAGGGCATTACTAGAGGAATCAAACAACATTCCAAAGATGGATTTTTCCTAGCAAGCCACACATGATTACAACCACTTACAAACAGAAGCATACCCATTTTCATTTAGCACAAAAATTCCCAAGCAAAAATACTAGGCACTCACTAGTTATAGAACTATATAAAAGAAATACATCTAGTTTGGGGAAATAATGTTTCCACCAAAAATGCAATGAAACCAGTGGGTGTTCCAATAGCATAACAAAGCATTAAGAGGTCACAAAGCCTCTGGTCACACTTGCTAAAAATTAACAAAAGACTAAACAAGCTTCTAGTGCAATAACAATACTAGCAGAAAATAATAGGGTGCTAAAAACAAGCAAGGTAATGATACTCATGCTATTGTTTTCACACATGTGAAAACTTTAGGGGTCAAGTACTCATAACAACCTTATCAAAATGCTACTGGTCCTATGAATACAACATAAAAATATGTGGCTACTCAACCACAAATATTGTGCTAAAAATTCTACACATGAGAGAATTTTTCCAAACATCCTCATAGTTATGACAAAGCTACTCATGCTTTTCTACCAAATCAAATGCACTATAGCAGAGGTGATAACAACAAAATATAAGTACCAACATGGTACTGGATCCAATCAAAAATCCAAGTGCTTTGCACCTAAATTTATCACTCAAAAATGCTATGCAAATATTAACTAGAGAATAATCATATGTTAATAACAAAATCCTATTTCTTCTCAACTCAAGTCCACACAATCTAACATGCTAAAAATAGCTAAGTAACACTTAGAAAACAAGCTCACACAACTTATACATGCTAGAAAACATTATTGCAACACAAAAATATAATCACAACAATTAATTACCTAAAATGCCAAAATGGCAGAAATATGCAAAACAAGGATCTGTCCACAAAATTTTCTAGGATGCTCTAAAAATTAATCCCTTCTAGGTTTGGATAGTCCTAAACATATACAAGACCATCCAATTTGGTTTGCATCAAAATTCATCTTTAATTAATTTATAAAAATCACCAAAGTGCTCTCTGGTGTTTTACCAAATTGCATGCCATTTCAAAAATACTTAGAATTTGGAAGCAAGGTTAATTTCTCCTGTTAGGAAATTTCAAGGGATTTCCAATGCGATTGGCCTCACTTCATTTTGAGTTGTGAAATAAAAATGGTGCTCATTTTGGTGTTTCTGGTACCTGTTGCCAAATCATTTTTCATTTCAAACATATCCATCCAAATGTAGATCTACAAGTTGGAGGTGGTTTAGAATTAGTTGAGGTACCACTGTGAATTTTGGTTTGGTCAAATTCATCTTTTAGGTTGCCTTTTAGGGCCTAAAGTAAACATGTATCAATTCTGTAAAAATTAAATGGAAAAACAAGCTCAGATGGGCCAGATCTGAAATTTGGGCCGGCCAGATCCAATCCTCACTGCGAGGGAACCTAGCCGCAGTGGCTGACCAGCGGGCCAGCAGGCCACGCGGCAGCCACGCAGGCACAACGAGGCCCCACGGGCGGGTTTGACTATCTTGCGCGCGGTCAAGAGACGGTGACGCCAGCATGACGCGTGCGCGCGTCATCCTGCCGGCGGGAATGCTCCGGCGAGCTCCAATCGGGCGATACAAACCACCAAAATGCGAAAACAAGACATCTACACGTAGCTCTCGTCGTGGGGAAACGAATGGGGGCAGTGTCGCTTCCCGGGAATGGCCGTAAAGCGGCGGCGACGGCGGCGCGGCGACGGAGGGACGGTGACCACTACGCGACGTCGTTCTAGCGCGAGAGGGAGGGGGAAAACGGTCGGCGGGGAGCGCCTACTCACCAAGGACGTGCGTGGACGCTCGACGTGGTCGGAGAAGACTCGAGGCGGCGGCGATTCGTCGCCGGAGTCAGTCGGGGTCGGAGAAGGGAACGGGATGGCGCGGCCTCCTCGAGTCGAATCACCACGATTCCTTCAGCAGCAAGGGTCAGCACGTCAAGGCGGAGCTGATGGAGCTAGCGGCGACCGGCGGCGTGCTCCCTATCGGCCGAATCGACGACGAGCTGTGGGCTAGGGTTTCGATAGGGGAAAAAAATAGAGAGAGAGAGGAGCTTGAGGGGAAGAGAGAGAGGGGGTAGATAGCAGCACATGGGAGGGTTTTTATCTACCTAGCAAGCTTCCCTTCGAAGCAATGGGGCATGGGCAGCCATGCCCTCTACTGCTTGCTACAGGAAGAAGAAGGACATGTGACTAGGATTACATTTAGGTCCCTAGCAATTACAATTAGGTCCTTTTCCTCTCTGTAAATTGATGTTCTCACTAGGCAAACAAAGTTAAAAATTGAAACCCTTTTGCCCAAAATTCTAATTAGTTAAGATACACAACATATGTGAAAATTGGCTCATTTGCCTAAACTTGATAATTCAAAGTTGTTCAAATTTGAATTCTTACATAAATGGACATTGAATTTATTAAACAACTTAGGAGCTTCCAAAAATGATAATTTTTGTCACACATTCCTTATTTGATGTGTTCCTTATGTGGTAGAAAATTCAAGTCATTTAGAGTTACTTCATAGAACAAACTTGTTCAAATTTCAAAACGGTGCTGTCAAGAAAACAGGGTTTTTTGGCAACTTAAATTATTCAAAAACTTATTCCCTTTTGGTTTTCCTCATTATTTATGCTATAGAGCATGTGGTATTTATTTCATGGCATTTGGAAAAAGTTTGTAGAACAAACTTGTTCAAAATCCCAATTGTTGCTGTGGAGAAAAACTATGTTTTCAGGACTTTAATGGATTCAATTTTTGGTCTCCTCTTGTGTGTGTTCCTTATTTGATATAAGGAAGCAATGGTATGAATTTCAAATCATTTTAAGAAAGTTTCCAATAGTAACTTGTTTTAGTTTTCTGTTTCTGGAAATATTGGAATTTCTATTTAATGAGGCACTTGGCTTTTCTTTAACAATGCTTTGCCAAAATATTTATGTGACTAGAGATAGAAAGTCAATGCTCTCCAATACCTTTGTTTTTAATCTTGCAAGGTTGGAAAAACATTTGATAATATTTTGGTGAAGCATTTAAGAATGCCTCTTTTTCTGATAATCTTTTAGGGAATTTTTTTTAAGTGTTTCCTCTTTCTTAATTTAGGTCTTGGAATAATATTCAACAAGTATGGGATTCATAAGATGTTTTTGGAAAACTCTTTGATCAATATTTACTTTAGAAAATATTGCCAAAGTCATTGGAACAATATGTTGAATATTTTTAGTTTACAGCTTTGCTATCTTATTAAGTTTGTTTTCAATTTCTTAGCCATGTAAGATTATATAATTAGTTTGTTTAGTTGCACTCAAACAAACATAACCAAAGTTTAATTGTCAAGCAATTAGCAAAACAATAGTGTTAACAGGTATTCCAAAATTGGGATGTGACAATAGCGACATAAGAATCATTAATTAAAACATAAGCAATATCACAAGTTCAAAAACTAAGTGGTCATGGAGGCTATTCGTGACTGGTTTGTAGTCATAAACATGGTGTGAGCATGCGCCAAGTCAACCAAATAAAACATTCGAAAGAGAATACCATATATTGATGCTTTACTATGACAAGAACAACTCATGAATCTTTCAAGACATATTAAAAACTCTCAGCTATTTGAGGCTATTCATGCTACTCAATAACCACAAGGCTTTAAAACTAAAATAACATTTAGTGTGGCATGAAAAAGTTCTAGCCACAGTCTAGACAAGTTTCTACTGGCACTGTTATAAATTCTACATCAAGCAGCAGTTTTCTTCTCCCAACAAGCACCATACAAGACATGCTTTAACAAAAATACTCTTTATGATACAGCAAGCAAACATGAAAGTACTCACATAACACTACTAAAACTAACAGCTCTGATAAGAGATGCATGCAAAACAAGAGCTAAATAAATGCAGCAGCCAGACAAAATTAAGAATACAACATATTCTCATGAAAAAGCGGAGCATGTAACTCTCCAGTAAAAGAATGCTGGGGTCCAACCAAGATTATTGCAAAAATAAAAACAAACTGAAATCAAAAATAAAAGACGCTCCAGGTAAAGCACATAAGATGCGACCGAATAAAAATATAGTTTCACTAGAAGTGACCTGATAATTTGTTGATGAAGAAGGGGATGCCTTGGGAATCCCCAAGCTTAGACGCTTGAGTCTTCTTATAATTTTCTGGAATGTACCACCGGGGCATCCCCAAACTTAGGCTTTTTCACTCCTCTTGATCACATCATATCATCCTCTTCTCTTGACCCTTGAAAACTTCCTTCACACCAAACTTCTCACAATCTTCATTAGCAACGTTAGTGCAATAGAAATAATAAATTCACATGGTTCAGTTTCAACACAAGTATAACACTCAAAAACACATTATCTATTGTCACAAATTATTTTAAAACTTTTTTTCTCAAAAGAACACCAAAAGAAAGAGATTAAGATGCAAATGCAATTATTGGCAGAAATCTGTCAAAACAGAACAGAAGGTAAAGATCGATTTTTTCAAAAATCTTCTGTTGCTCAAATCAAAACGTGGTCAACTAAGAAAAGTTGCATATATAGCTCAGTATTACTAACAAAAACGCTCAGGTCATTTTGAGTTTTCTGTGATTTTATACGTAATTAACAGTGGACAGCACAAATCTGTTTCCGGCGCAGAAATCCAAAATATAGTCTCAACTTTCCACTAGAAGCTTTACTTGGCTCAACAAAAACTCAAAAGAAAAGATAAAGTGGTGTTGCTAAGTAAATATACAACACCCAGGTGCAAAGAACACAAAAGAAAACAAAGAAAAACAGGTTGAAAACAGAGAAATAAAACGGGTTGTCTCCCGGTAGCACTTTTCTTTAACGCCTTTCAGCTAGGCATAGAAAGCAACTCAAGTATTTTCAAGTGAAGAAGCATCAACATTTATACCAAGAAATCTCCTTTTACTCCTCTTACCCTTCTACTTGGGTTTGGGGAATATGTGGCCACATGGTGTGGAGGTAAAATTTAATGTACCTTTCCCCACATCTATTACTGCCACCAGGAGTTTCAGCAAGGACCTTCCAAGCAAAATTCGTCCTTCTCCTACACATTCAATAACAAGATAATTAGTGGATACTGTACTTCCCATAATTTTTGTAAACACTCCCTCATCTATCCCAATGGGCAAAACAGTGGTATTATTGATAAGGGGTATTTCTTCTCCCCCTTCGAAAAGTTTCAAAAGTTTCTGAGCATAAAACAAAATTCAGTCATAATATCACAATGAGCATGAAAAGTTTCATCATTTATAACTAATTTTACTGTAGGGATCCACATTGAAGGTTTAGAGTTTATTGGCACATAATCATAACAAGCACTAATAGGGTTATAGGCTTCTTTTAAACATGATATATTTGTTTCAAGAGTATTTAATCTAGCCTGAAAACTCACAAGGGATGAATCAAATTTACTAGTTGAGCTAGAAGTTGCAATCAACTTTTTAATGGCATTAAGAGCTTGATCCCCATCACAACATAGGAAGTCCCCTCCTACTGCAGAGTCTAAAGCATATCTATAGCAAAGAACAAGACCAAAATAAAAACTACTAAGAAATAAATTCAAGGTCATCATGGGTTAAGTTTTACTATAAGAATAAAAAAATCCTAGACCAAGCCTCCTTGAAACTCTCCTCACTCCCTTGGTTGAAAGTGAAGATTATTTCTTCCGGTGACATAGTGAAAGGAACAAAACTAGACATAAAAGCAAGCAAATAAATAACAGCTATAAAGTAAACTATTTTTTGTGTTTTTAATATAGAGAAGAAAACAAGGAAAAAATAAAAAAAAACACAATAAACAAAATAAAGAAGTTGAGAGTGAGAGACTCCCCTTGCCAGAAGACTTCTTCATCCCCGGCAACAACGCCCGAAAATTCCTTGATGGTGCAGATCGTGCACTCATTGGGAGACCTCAAGAGGAGGGTGTGATGAGCACATTGGTAGGAAATTCCCCTTAGTTAAGAACCAAGGTTATCAATCCAGTAGGAGGAAGAGGATCTCGGAAGGTTGATGCCACTGACGGTGGTGATGGCGCTTCACCGGTGTCAGCAACAACGTGGAACCTGCACACAACACAACCAAAATACTTTGTCCCAATGGTACAGTGAGGTTGTCAATCTCACCGGTCTTGCTGAAAACAAAGGTTAGACGTATAATATGGATAATGGCGTATGCTTGCAGTAAGTAAAGAAAGCAGGAAATTGTTGTGGTTTGTTTAACAGTGTAAGAAAATGGACCGGGTTTCATAGGTTCACTAGTGGCGTCTCTCCATAAAAGATAGCATGCTGGATGAACAAATTACAGCTGGCCAATTGACAAATAGAGGTTGCACCGTAGTGCACATTATAACATGATGACTACTATGATATTTAGTGCGGGCATTGCAACAAAATACATAGACCGAAATCCATCTGCATCTATGACTAATAATCCACCCTCAGGTTATCATCTGAACCCCCTTAGGTATTAAGTTGTAAGCAACAGCTAACTGCATTAAACAATGTGTGTAATGTAAGCAATGATTATGCACGCGGGCACTCTCACAACTGTTTTCTCCCTAATGGCAACATCACATCCTCCCCCTTCTCATTTCTGTTGCTCGAGCAAGGCGAAGAGAAGGCATGAACCCACTATCAAGCATACATACTCTCTCTTGGAGTCACTAGCAACTACTTGGCCAGAGCAACCACTAGCAACGGAAAGCATGCAAGATCACAATAAAATATGCAATAAAGACTATAATCAACTTGGCATAAGTTCAATATTCATCGGATCCTAGCAAACACATCATATAAAATTACATAAGATCAATCTCGATCATGATAGGCAGCTCACGAGATCTAACCATGGAGGCATATGAGGAAAAGACAACCATCTAGCTACAGCTATGAACCCGTAGTCCAAGGATGAACTACTCACGCATCACTCCGGAGGCAGGCATGGTGATGTAGAAGCCTCCGGTGATGATTTCCTCTCTGGCAGGGTGCCGGAGACAGCTTCAGAACCAACCTGATCTAGGGTTGACAGTGACGGCGGCTGCGGAACTTTTCGGGGATATTTTATCAGGTGTTTTGTGTTCTCCATCCGGGGGGAATAAATAGGCGAAAGGGAAAAGGCGATGGAGGCCTGGGGGGCCCACACCCATAGCTGGCGCGTCCAGGGGCGCCACCCTATGGTGTGGGCCCCCTGGTGCCCGTCTTTGACTCTCCTTCGGTCTTCTGGATGCTTCCGGGGAAAATAGGCACTTCGGTCTTTGTGGGGTCCAATTCCGAGAATGTTTCGAGAACAACTTTTTTGAATCCAAAAACAGCAGAAAACAAGGAACTGGCGCTTGGTATCTTGTTAATAGGTTAGTCCCGGAAAATGTATAAAAATGCTATAAATAAGGGAGAAAACAAGTAGCAATTGGCATAATATGATCATGAAGCATCAGAAATTATAGATACGTTGGAGACGTATCAAATATCTGCCGGCTGAATGGACAGAAGGGGATCTGCTCCTTTCTGGCCCATTGCTGCGCGAGTGCACTTTTCCGTGATTATCCCTGTTTCGTCTGTTGCCGTGTTCTTTGGAATAAGGTGGAGTTCTACTCCTTGGCCTTTCTTTGTTCCTAGGAGGAGTACAGGATCTCTCACGCTTGTGAGGATTGTCATATCTTCCGGCTTTATCAGCTGGGCGTCTCGGAGGCGGCATCATTTTTCCGTCTTTTTGGTTTTGTTCCTCCCGTTCACCCTTGGCATCATTTCTCGGATGGCGAATGCGGCCTCCGCGTTTTCAGCTGTGGTTTTGTATATGCGTTCACCCTTGGCATTTGTGTCGTTTACCTGCCTTCGCCAAAAAGGGTTTTGGAAACCGTTCTTTTGGTGGCAACACATCCGGTTTTGCAATTCTGGGTAACTGTGTAGGTTTTATGCCAGATCTATTCCTTCTTTCGTACTCATCTATTTCTTCATGCTGCAACTTAGTGTCATCCTGGGTTTTCCTGAGGTTTTCCCGAGTACGGAATAGATGTTTCTACTGCCGCTGTAGAGCTTGTCTCCTGGCTTCCAGCACTTCAGGGGGTTCGTCTCGTCCCAATGGGGTTTGAATTAGATCGATTTCGTCCTGTTCCGACATTTGTGGAACGAGGATTTCTTTCCTTTTCTTCTCCGCAGGTGTGACTCCGCTTCCTCCTCCTATTTCCAGGTTTTGGTTGGCAATATCTGCCAACATTTTCTTTTGGAGTTTATATTGGAGTTTCTTGGCAGTCTTCTTTTTCTTCTTGGAGGAAGGAGGCTTTTTGCCAGGTTCTTCCTCCGTCAATTCTTCGACATCGGGGTAAGTTGGGCTGGTTTCTCCCTCCTCTCTTTCCTCATCTGGCAGAGGTGTTTTGGGGTCTTCGTCATCTTCAGCATCCGAGTTTCCAGTCGGTTTTGCCATAAGTACTTCATGGAAGGATCCCTGCATAGACTTGAGTTTTCTCTCGAAAGCGTCTTCGTCTTCATCTTCGGAATCTATGTCTTCAGATCCGGGTTCCGACTCCAATCTTGCTTCTATAGCAGCTAACATAGAGTCGGCTTCCGAGTTCGTCATTTCACTCACAGGTGTCGGATCTTCCACTTGTTCTGTGGGATTGTTGTTTTCTGCTTCTTCCATGAGTTTAGTTTCTTCCGTGTTGTACGCAATCTCGGAATGCACCATGCATATAAAGTGAGATCGGATTGCAGGCATATCCGGGAGGCGGCGAATTTAGCACTGTTTTGGCCATTTGAGCAGAATCCTATATCATAGTTTTCCTCAATTGGGTATAGGGCGGGTAGGATAAATTTACTTCCACCACAGAATCCCATTGCCTCTACTGTTCAGCCGATAAATATATTTGTAGATCCAATCGGTAAAACGCAGGCACTTACCAGGTGATTCCGTGCTGGCTTGTATGATCCGTTGACGAGGAAGCGCCCGACGTCGTCGTCTAATTCCAAGCTTCCGACAGTTATTGTGCTGCCGATTCCGCCGAGTATTCCCGATCGAAACGTAACTCCTGACGCCGCTGGCCCCACGGTGGGCGCCAACTTCCGTGACATCGTAGTAAGGATCATAGACGGGGGTGCCAGGAGCCTATGGGTAGAGACGTGGGGGGACGTGGTAGTACGACAAACGAGAACATCAAGTTTACCCAGGTTTGGTACGACGCAACTAGGCGGCGTTTCTACTCCTGCAATCTCACTAAATCAGGGGTGAAGTCTGAAGTATACAAAGTACAATGTGATTAGGGTTTCTCTAACTCGGCGAGGATCAACTTCTCGGGGAGTTGGCTTCTAGCTAATTGCCTGTGTCTTTCTTCTCCCCCGTCCGGCTTTCTATAGATAGCCGGGTTAGGGCTTCCAGAAAGGAAACATAGAATACTACAGAAAGTATCTAACTTGGAAAATAAGGAATCCGTCTTCTCCTCCAAGCCGCGCCACCTTGGGTCGTGGTCCGGGTTCTTCTAGAATCCGGCTTCCTGCGCATCAGCTTACTGGGCCGCCCAATGGACTGTGATCCATTACCAACAAGCCACCCTGGTAATCCGGCTCTTTAGACCAATGCCGGACATACCCCTAATCGGTATATATTTGACAAGTAACTCTAGACATGAAAGCTGTATAAAGCAAGTATTACTAGAGTATAACTTTACAAACAGAGGTCACATGACTCAACATTACATCAAACAACGGAAGGAAAATTATGTTGCTAGTCCACAATAACCAAAAAGGCCTCAGAGGCTGCAACATAAGGCGACCTCCCAGCCCATAGATTCTAGGATGCTACCTGGGAACCCCAAACTACTCGTCGATGTCCACGTTGAAACCACCAAAGTGAGGAACTCTACCTGAACCAAGTTGAAGCAAACATGAGTACTAGAGGTACTCAAAAACATTTAATTAACCTATTATATATCTTCTTATTTTAGAAAGAGTTATGAAGGTTACTTTGTGTAAAACCATCTTTATTTTCCAAGTTGAGGAAGGAATAGAACGTCTCATGGAGAATTTTCAAAACAGATTAGGAAGATACTCAACTACTGATATGATCATCTTTTAATCCACCAACATCATTTCCAGCACCTTGTGCTTCAAAGATCACCACCTCAAATTGTTCCGGTACCTCCTACCACAAGGTAACCCCTCTCGGCATCTCCGAGAAGGCATCCTTCATTCGTTATCAACAAGTTTAAGTCATTCCGTTCAAGTTATCTATGATCACAGAATCCGTCACCAAGTCATCCTTAACCGTGGACACGCCTTTTCAAAAAGATTTAACCCTGCAGGGGTGTAGAACTTTAACCACACGTACCAACCAATTCTTATTTCCAGATCATTAGCATTGTTCTGGGAAGTGCCGGCAGAGGGAGGTTGACCACGACCTTTCCCTTGCTTCGCCTATTCCATGAGTTGCTCCGAGTAGAGATGGTCCGCCAATAGGGAGTGGCCATCTCCTGCCGGGTCTCTATCCTTGTGAGTGATGCTCGACGATTATCTACCCACAGAGCACCGATACACCACCACGTCCTAGTTTTGAAAACATTTTTAATATCCTCGCAAATCCAAATGGAAAGCTTGAACTAGGTGACTCACGGAACAAACTAGGCAAGTTGAGACCGAGGGGAATCTAATCCCCGTGTGGATGCACGCTCAGTCTTGGTTCGAAGACGAGAACTCGCTCCTAGGAGAATGAACAAGACAAACACCGCAGACCCTCTGTGGTGTCATCATCCACACTTTTAAATCACGTTAATCACACATCTCTTATCTTTCCACAACAACCTGTCATACTAGATTCATTCGCAACTCTGATTTATCAACCGGATGGAGCAGAGCTAAACAAGCATAGCATATTTCAGGCTTTGGCGATGCACACAAGCAAACCTATAACTGCTAGGAGTAGTGGATCAGGATATTTAGGCTATGCAATATATAGGAGAACTCTAACTACTGACACAAGATATATTGGAATTGAATGCAATGTACGAGGATCAAAAGGAGATCGAAATCATATATGGCAGATAAGAGGTTATGCTTTCCTTGCTTCAGAAAACCAGATATATGTCTTCGAGTATAAGTGCTTGACTTATCAGTTAAGATCAACTATTCGTCATAGCAGATGTCGATGTTCTCTTCGGAGTCGCGTTCTACCGATAAGAAGCAAATACCGAAATAGAAACAATCAACACATGGCATAATTCAATGCGCATAATATATGCATGAGCAAGTTAATGCATCAAGATAGAGCCCTAAGCATGATAAGGGGTTGCTAGGGTTCGCATGATAATTGTGCAGTTTTGCTTAAATTGGCCCCAAAATGTACCTGAGAGGGCACTTCGGGCAATTCTGAAATTGAGTCAAATTTTAATTGATCAGAAGGGTTTGAAAACATCATAATTGGTTTGCATTTGTCTTTTGAGCATTTTGGCATACAACTTGTAATATTCTGAAATTATTGGATAAATTGATATTTTCTTCATTTTTAAATGATTTTAAACAATATTAAATAATGGTCAAAATTCAAATTATTCAAACATGTTTGAAAATGACATAAAGATCTAGATTATATTTTTCTGAATATTCCTATATTTTTATTATATTTCTGACTATTATTTTTGGACATATTAAATTTTCCATTTTAATTCATTTCTGGAATTTACTAACATTTTCTTGAAAAAGGAAAACTGGATTATGACACCATGCTGACGTCAGCCGAGCCCAGGATGGCTATGCCTCAGATCAATCGCGCGCTGGCGCGTTCTATCCTCAAATCGAATTGCACCACAGGGAAGAGGAGATGGCAAGGAGTGCAGGGGTGGCGGCGCCGGTATTTATTGATCATCGGAGCAGCGCTGGCGAGAGGTGGCTCGGCGGGGGATGGAGGCCGACGGCGACAAAGCGACACAGAGGGGGAGAGAGGACGGCGGGAGCATCTGCGTGCTCTTGAGATTACCAGGAAGGCGGGAAAGTGGTCGGTTACGCGAGAGGGGCCGGAATCATCATGAGCGTCGAGAAATCCATTGCGGCCGTGGTGGTGAACTGCGACTGAATTCGTCCCTCCTCGGCCTTCTCTATGGATGTACGAGCTCAAGGGGGGTGAGGAGACCACGGCAGAGCTGTTGGTGGTTACGGCGGGGCTCGAGGACGTCCGTAACGCCGACGGCGAGCGGCAGCCGTGTCTGGTAGGGTTAGGGTTTGGGTTTTCCCCGCGCAGAGAGAGCGAGAGAGAGAGAGAGAGAGAGAGAGAGAGAGAGAGAGAGAGAGAGGGGGGGGCAAGGCGAGGAGGAGAGAAGGGCGTGGGGGCTTCTCTTCACCCTTATCCCCGCAAGGAGGCAATCACAGAGGAGGTGGCGTAGGACAACATCGGTGACGACACGCAACTGGTCCTTCTGTCTGGAAGAAGAAGAAAGAAAACCATTTTCCGAAACCCCCCTAGAGTTTCTGGAATTGCAAAAGACTCCTTTTCTGCCCCAAAACAACAACTAAATTTGAAATATTAGGGTCCTTTTTTGCAAGAATAAAAATCAGCAAAAATAAGATTTGGAAACCTTATAAAATTTCCAACCTCACCATGTTTTGGTTTTCAAATTTTGAAATTGTTTTGAGTTCAAATTTTCAGTGCTCACCTTAAGTCATATTTTTTAGCAAGTTTTGATAAAAATTCAAATTCAAATTTGAATGAAAATTTTCATGCATGATATGACATGAGTGCAACACCACAAACCCTTTATTACGAAAAGTGGGATGTTACAAATTTACCCCCTTACAAGAATCTCGTCCCGAGATTCCCGAAAGAGAAAGAAAGAAGGGAACGCCAGTTTGAATGATCTTCTTGAACCTTACGTTTCTCTTCTTGAAGAGGTTGATCCGTAGCTTCATTAAGTATTGATTGGTTACACCTTAGGTAGGAGGGAAGACTCTTAGGAATTTATCTTCATGAAGATCAGGTATCTAACGACCAATCAGGAGATGAGTGTTCACATCAACACTTGAGTTAACGAGCATGAGACACACTAGGGTAACGGAGGGAATAAGAGAAGGTTTAAGTTTATGGATGAATGTTCTTGAAAGGATTTAGAATATGAACTTTGCACAAGACTTTAAATCATTTTTTGAAAAGAAAGGTTAAACAACTAATGAAACTGAGGTTTCACACCTTACTTCAAACAAAGTAACAAGATGGAAAGGATTGTCTTGGATACCACAAAGTAATATCCGTAGACGAGAGAGAACACAAGAACACAATGGGATCGTGCGTCGGAGAAAGTTTGAAAACAGAGGCAGGTTCACCCTTCGGAGTGGACACAGAAGATGAAGAATTTTCATTCCATCAAAGTTTATCGAAATCTTTGTCAAAGATCGTGGTATTACTTCACGACAGAAGATGTGTAACCAAAATAAGTTGGAACACTGACGAAGGGATGGATCTTAGACCCTGCGGGTAAGGACACCCTGTCTCAGGCCCAAGATTAAGGCCCAAAAAGGGAAGCCCTTGGAGTATTCTAAAAGGCCCACTTGAAGCCCACCCGCAATGCCTTGCGGGCTACGTTAGGAAACTTGTAACCGACGTAGGGTTGGAGTTCGAGTCCTCCCCGGGTAGGGTTTGAGACCTGGCCACCTATATAAGGCCAGGAGAACCACCGGAAGAGGACCAAGCAATACCGCACCACCAAAGCCTTGAGCTCGAGATTGTACTCTCGACTTGAGCGATCATCTTTGTAACCGATCTATTCGATAATACAGATCGACAGAGGCAGGAGTAAGGGTTTTACCTCTACGAGGGCTCCGAACCTGGGTAAATTGTGCCCCCTGTCTAGCCGATGATCGCCACCAGCGCTCATGGGTTCTCCTATTCGAAACCATATAGGTTCACCTGAGGGATTTGCCGAGCAACAGATTTGACAATTGGCTCCGTCTGTGGGAACGGCGGGCGCTGGATCTCCGGCATCATCGGCTTCATCATCCAACTCATGTTGGAAACCTTCGACCTCGGTTCCAATCAATCCTATTCGGATCAGATCTGTCGTGGTCACCCCTCACTCGCCGGAATCACGCCCGGTATTCAGCGATCTGGAGAAGAGCGTCACCTTGACGTTCGGAAGCTTGAAGTTCTACACCAACAAGGACGGGATCCTCCACTTCCCTGAAGAATCAGGATCTGAGTCAGAAGCTGTCGACTCGCGCCCCCATCTGGAAAAAAGTGGCGAGTCCATCCGCTTCAACACCAGCGACTACCATACCCTCTCGACAGAGGAACCTTCGCAGATCCAGAAAACTTTCCGAGCAACGCCTAGGATGCACGGACCACGATTGGCTCAAGTCTGCATGGCAGGATCGGAACAACCCCCAGAAACAGAACAAAGCGCTGCAGAGCGCGCTGAGATTGGCGTCTCGTGGGACGCCTGGGACCGAGCTAAAGAAGCTTTGCGAACAAGCAAGCCGCCTGTGGCAGGAGCGCCACACGAAGATATGGTCGCCTACCACTACCATCTAGTGAGAGCAGCCACAACTATCAAAGAAGCTCTGAGAGACCTGGCACATCGGAAGAGATTGGCGGATGAATCAAGTCAACGCCGGGCTGAGCTGTCCCTAACACCTTCGGTCGGAACTCGACCCACAAGGAATGGATACGCATCAAGAACAACATCCATGGACGCCGAGTCCCTAGGAGGGATCAGTAAGTCACTCGCACCTTCCCTTATGCGGGTTGACGAGGAAGGAAACGTCTACCCGCAAACTCCTACTGCCGCCGTCCTGGCCGCAGCAACCTACATGCAGATGAACCAGCCAGCGGAGAACGACCCGCGAGTAGAGCAGTACAAACAGGTTCGGAAGGGATTGGGCATGGCAACCTCAAGGCTCGCCTCCTACGACCGCAGGAAAGCTGCCGAACAGCAAGAGAAGGAAAAAAGAAAAAGAGGCATCGCGCAAGCATAGGAGCACTTCGCCTAGGAGAGACAAATCACCTCGCCGCGGTCGAGGAAAAGAAGCTCGGCGACGCGGTGATAGTCGAAGCAGCAGCGAAGGTAGCCCGAGAAATAAAATCTCGCGACGTCATAGCAGCCGCTCGCGGAATCGCAGCAAAGAGCCAAGGAAGGAAACTGATCGCGACCAGCTAGGGTATAACGCGCGGTCAGATATCGCGCAAAACAAGGTGGACAAGGCAAGAGCTGCAAGGAACCGCGCGCGCTCCTCGTCCAGTTCTTCGGATGATGAGACCTGCGGCGCGCTGTGTTTCGCCCGCAGCATCCGCGAGGCACCCCTACCCAAGAGATTCAAGCTCAGCACAGAAGTCACGAAATACGATGGTTCACTCGAGCCTTCATCGTGGCTAAACGACTACCTCACGGCAGTAAAATGCCAACGTGGGAATAAAAACACGGCTATGCAGTACCTCAACCTGCACTTGGTCGGCATGGCACGCAGCTGGCTGGAAGCAAGGCCAAAGTCCTGTTACGCATCATGGGATGACCTGCACTACGATTTCTGCAAGAACTTCCAGGCCACTTACAAGAGACCAGCAACCATTGAAGAACTACGGGCCTGCAGGCAGAAGAGCGGCGAATCCACCCGCGAGTACATTCAGCGATGGACAACACTCAGGAACACCGCGGGAAATATCTCAGAAGAAGTAGCGGTTGAGGCCTTCGCGAAAGGCGCTCGACGAACTGCTTTCAGAGAAGAGCTGGGCCGAGCAGCACCCAAAACTATTGGGGAACTGATGATCATAGCCGACAAATGGGTTAACGGAGAAGACGCGGTGCGCAACGAGAGGGCATCATCGTTCGCGCCCGAAGAAGACCGCCATGGTCGAAAGAAAAGGAGAAAATACTACGATCACGACGATCGGGAAGAGATGGTAGCGGCAGAATTCACACGAAGCCACGATAATGGGCGCCGCAGGAGTCGCGAGTGGAAACCAAAAGCTGAAGACAAAAGCCCCGAGGAGGACCTAAACGCGTACTGCTCTCTACATCTATTTACAGATAAGCGCACGGGAAAAACTAAGGCAACACACCTCCTCAAGGATTGCCGAAAGTACATCGAAATCCACGAGGCCTTCTCGAAGAAAAGCAGATCAGCAGCTAATCAAAACTACCCGCCACTCCCAAGAGGAGAACATCAAGGGTTCCAGCCGCCACTACCCCTACCTCCACCAGGAAATTCAAACATGGCGCTAGCAGCACTAAACGCGCCACCCGCACCAAACACAGGAGCTAACGCGTACCCGAACCCGGCTGGACAGTTAGGGATGATACAAAAAGTCTGCCCATCCCGCACAACTCAGAAGCCAAACACACGGCAACTCTGCATGGCTGTGCAAACCCCGCCAACAAAGCCCGAGTACCTGAGAGGGCGGACCAATCGATCACCTTGTCGATGGAAGACCACCCTCCACGAGTCTATTGACCAAGACACGCTGCCCTGGTAAGGCGATCCAAAGGATAGTTCCAGGTAAGGCGATCCGCCCACTCGAAACAATTAACCTAGAGGTTGTGTTGGGCAATCGACGCAACTACAGAAGAGAATTCCTCGACTTTGAAGTAGTCGACTGGCCCTCACAGTACCACGCCATTCTTGGTCGAACAGCGTTCGCCAGATTCATGGCAGTACCACATTACGCGTACCTGAAGCTCAAGTTACCCGGAGAATATGGTGTAATCACCATCGATGGAGATTTCCAGAAGTCCAACAAATGTGATATCGAGTTCAACGAAATCGCAAAAGCTTTCGGGATGCAAGAAGAACTGCAGGATCTGGCAAAGACCACGGACCACTCCGTGATGCCCCTCACAAAGAAAAACGCGCCAGAATTGGAGTTCAGCACCAACAGCGACACCCGAAAGCATCAGGTACACCCGACGGATTCTGCGAAGACAACGATGGTCTCAACTACCCTCTCGCCAGCATAGGAAAGCGCGCTCGTCGAACTCCTCCGTGAGTACTGGGAAATTTTCGCTTGGCAGCCCTCAGATATGCCAGGAATACCCAGGGAGTTCGCCGAGCACTCACTTGAAGTCTTCAAGGATGCAAAACCGATCAAGCAGACCACTCGACGATTTTCAGAACACAAGCAGAAAGCGCTTGGAGAAGAAGTAAACAGATTGCTAGCAGCAAAATTCATCAGGGAGATCAAGATATCCACCTGGTTAGCAAACCCGGTGCTGGTTCCAAAGAAGAACACTGGCATCCTTCGAGTGTGCATTGACTACACGTCATTAAATAAGCACTGCCCCAAGGATAACTTTCCCCTCCCGCGAATCGACCAGATCGTGGACTCTACTGCGGGCTGTCAACGCCTCTCTTTCCTGGACGCCTACTCGGGATATAATCAGATCCGGATGAAGCAGGAAGATGAGGAAAAGACAGCATTCATCACGCCACACGGTGTGTAATGCTACACGACAATGCCCTTCGGGCTCAAGAATGCAGGCGCGACATATCAGCGCTGCATGCAAAAATGCCTCGTCAAGCTCATTGGCAAGAACGTACAAGTGTACGTTGACGATATCGTCATCAAGACTCGAGTAGAGGATACACTCCTCGAGGACATTAGAGAAACATTTGACGCCCTCAACGCGTACAGGATCAAGCTCAATCCGACAAAGTGCATCTTTGGCATCCCAGCAGGAAAACTACTCGGGTACCTGGTATCCGCCAGAGGCATCGAAGCCAACCCGGAGAAAATACAAGCAATCTTGACAATGAAGGATCCAACCAATCTACGCGGAGTCCAACAGCTCACAGGGCGACTAGCCGCCTTGAGCAGATTTATCGCACGATTGGGCGAGCAGGCATTACCCTTCTACAAGCTGTTGAAAAAGACGGACAAGTTCGAGTGGACACCAGAGGCTAAGCAGGCATTCGTGGACCTGAAACGATCATTGCAAAGCAAGCGCATCCTTGCAACACCGCAAGAGAGGGAGCCACTATACATATACCTAGCCGCAACAAACCAGGTCATCAGCACGGCAATTGTAGTCGAACGACCTGAGGAGGGCAAGGCATATGGAGTTCAACGACCAATCTACTACATCAGTGAAGTGCTCTCGCCGTGCAAGCAACGATACCCTCACTACCAGAAGCTCGCTTATGGAGTTGTTCTCACGGCTCGAAAGCTCAAGCACTACTTCCAGGAACACACCATAACAGTGGTTAATGATGCATCACTCGGTACAATCATGAACAACCCAATGGCATCTGGACGAATAGCAAAATGGAGCATCGATCTGGGCGCTTATTACATCATCAATGCAGGGCGCAATTCAGTAAAATCCCAGGTACTCGTGGAGTTCCTGAGCGAGTGGACAGAGCTACAAACGCCCGGCCCGCCAAAATACACGAGTAATTGGATCATGTACTTCGATGGGTCCAAGAGAAACGAAGGAGCAGGAGCTGGGATTGTCTTAATATCACCTAGAGGGGACAAACTGCAGTACGTCCTCCGATTGGATTTTCCACCTGATGATCCAGCATCAAACAACGACGCAGAATATGAAGCTCTGTTGCATGGGATGAAGATGGCAGTTGCGTGTGGAGCCACCCGACTGATGATCTACGACGACTCCAATCTCATCGTGCAACAGACAATGAAGGAATGCGACGCTATCGCTGAAAACATGGTCGCTTATCGTGACATGTACAACCTACTCGAAGGAAGTTTCAAGGGATGCGAGCTGAAGCATATTGCGAGATCCAGCAACGAAGAAGCAGACAGGCTGGCAAACATGGGTTCCACAAACACACCCATACCGCCAGGGATATATTTCGAGCGGATGACTAGACGATCAGTCAAAATCAAGAAAACTGCAGACATACCCACAGCATCGGAGACAGAGGTCAACCCGCAGGTTGCTATTATCGAGTTCATTCATCATATTTCGCGACAAGTTTTTCTTGTCGAGCCAGTCTGGATGCAGAAATAGCTCGACTGCTTGTCCTCGAAACAGCTCCCGGCAGATCCACGTGAGGCTCGACAGATAGTCAGGCGAAGCAAATCCTTTCGGGCGATCAACGGAGAGGTATACAAGCAAAGCATCTCAGGCATACTACAACGATGCATAGCACCCGAGGATGGCAAAGAATTATTGCAAGATATCCATCAAGGAGATTGTGGACATCATGCTAGCTGGAAAGCAATCATGGGAAAAGCCTTCCGAGCAGGATTCTACTGGCTTACAGCAGCCAGAGACGCAAAGGAACTGGTCGACAGGTGCAACGCTTGCCAGCGATTCGCACCAAAACCACACGCACCTGCTACGGAATTGCATATGATACCCATCGCCTGGCCCTTTGCACAATGGGGGCTGGACATGGTAGGACCACTACGCAAGTCCACGCCAGGTGGATACACACAATTGCTGGTCGCAGTTGACAAATTTACCAAATGGATTGAAGCCATGCCGGTAACCTCGGCTAGCGCCCAATGCGCCATCAAATTCCTCGACTCCATCGTATGCAGGTTTGGAGTACCACACGACATCATTACAGACAATGGTACTAACTTCACGGCAAAGGAAACACAGCAGTTCTGCGAAGAAAAGGGCACCAACTTCAAATTTTCCTCAGTTGCCCATCCGCAAACCAACGGCCAAGTCGAAAGATCCAACGGATTAGTTTCGGCTGGCATCAAGAAACGTCTACTCGATCGTCTACACCCGGCAGCAGGACATTAGGCAGAAGAGCTACCCTCCGTGCTATGGAGGCTCCGCACAACTCCAAACCGATCCACAAACTACACACCATTTTCATGGTCTACGGGGCCAAAGCAGTCCTTCCCGAGGACGTCAGGTTCAGCGCCCCAAGGGTTGTTGCTTACAGCGAAGAAACCTCCAACAGGGCACTCGCGGATGATATGGACGCACTTGACGAAATACGCGATATTGCGCTCGCAAGATCCGTAGTATACCAGCAGTCGCTACGAAACTATCACAGTCGCCGCATACGCCACAGGGCCTTCGCAGTAGGAGATCTGGTGCTACGGCTCAAGCAGAAGGAAGGACACAAACTCGAGCCACCATGGGAAGGACCCTTCATAATACACGAAGTTATCCCAGGTGGCGCCTATCGACCGAAGAACCCGGCGACTGGAGGCGTCTATTCCAATCCTTGGAATGTCGCACAACTCCGCAAATTTTATCCCTAGATTTATTTTTAATAGCAATAATAAGGCTATACTAGCCATCTTGTAGTTCGACAGAAAAACACATGACTTTTCAGTCATTCTAATAAAATACATGGTTTCTCAACCATAGATACTCGAAGATTTCTTATCCTTACATGCTAAAAGTAACAGGTACACACCCCAAAAACACACGGGGGCTACGCCTAACTCAGCATCACAGGAAAATTTATATATACAAGGTGAACACCTTACAAACAGTTTTTACAAACTATACAGAACAACAGGATATAGACATCCTACGGTCAAACCCGGCGCTGAGCATTCTCAGTCGCCAAAACCCGATCTACCTCATCCGAGGTCAATCGAATGATTTCTTCTTCCGCAGGCCGAACAACCCTATAATGAGGAGAGATATCGTCGATTTGACCATCAGGAAGTATAGCTATGGAGTTGAAGTTCACCTCAGGATGCCACAACCGGACGAAAGAGAGAGCCACCACCGAGCCGCAAGTCATATGATTGCAAACACACTCGCAAATCTCTCCTTCTCGACCGAACACCCTGAGAAGATGGCTCCAATCTTCAGGACCCCTTGGCAGCGGATAGAAAGCGCGTTCATCGCAATCAAAACCTCGTGAAAGGAACTCACAAGTATCTTCGCCTGGATGACTCGGAACTTCAAGGTAGCAAGCACAAAACCTCGACTACGATCGGACCAAAAATTATTCGCATGAGGTCTCGAGCTGCCAGCTTCTTGAAAGATGTGGTTTTCCACCCATTGTTTCTCATTCCTGTCATCCGGCTAAACAACTGAAAAGATAAGATACATGATCAAAAAAGGATACAAGATAAACAAGACTTGGGGGCTGCATTACTTACAAAGCAAATCCTTGGCAACAGACGCCAACTCATCCATCACAAACTGCTCGCGTTCAATCGCCAATTTTTGTTTGGACTTAGCCACATCGGCTATCCCACGCAGCGCTTTTAGCTTGCGTTCACCATCGGCTACACGATCACGGAGACCTGCAAAGGTCCCAACAGCGGCAACAAGAGGATTTGCTGGAGTAGCAAGTCCACCTGAAGGCTCCACAGCCACCCCAGCTACCTGCAAAATGCAAGGAAGTTAAAGGAATAAGATGCCCTATTCGAGATATATTAAACACTTACTCGATAGGTGCTCGGGGGCTACTCCCATCGGGAGGAAACACACAATCGCGGGAAGCATTTCAGAAGAACATCTCGATTAAAACATTGATAATACGGGAGCACATCCCAAGGTTCATTACAATCGAAACAGCGAAGTACAGAAGAAATATAGTAAGGAGCTACAGTTGTGCTGCCACTCGCGGCGGTGGTCCCTCCCCTAGCACGGGCAAACAACTCGGATAACTTCCGAGCAAGGACTCCGGCTGGCTCGCCAAAACGACGAAGCCCTACCTTTTTTCCCGTAGCAGGATCGACAGGAAGCTCCGAATAGGCCTCCTCCAAACCGGTGACTCCATGCGCCAGCGCGAACTGGATGGCGGTCTTCGCCCCAGATTCTGACTGAGCAACTGCGTAGGCATCAAGGAGATTGCTCTCCGAGAAAATCTTCAGCAAATCGCCCAGCGCGGGTGGAGACACGACGTTGACGAGAAGGCGGCCGTGCAGCTGCGTCAGCACTCGAGTGGCATCGCCAATCAAGGTGCAGACCCCTTCGGCGTGCCTCCTGAGCTGGGCGCAAGAATCCGTCAGCGCATCCACCCGATGGACCCCAGGAAGCTCCAGTCGGACACCCAGGAGACCTAAAAAGAAAAATGTTAAGATCCAAAGGACTCACCACGACAGAAGACAAATCATAGGACAAAAGCAACTTACCCACAAAGCGCTCGGCAAGGGGACGAAGGAAGTCGACAAAGTCGGCATCCGCCTTGGTGCTAGCTTCCTCCAAATTCTCCAGAGCAACCTGGGCAGCCGCAAGCTTTCCTTCAAGATCTGCCGACAACATGCGGGAGGACTCGAGTTCCCGTCGAATAGCCGCCAACTCAGCCTCTTGAGCAGTTTCCCGAGTGGAGGCACTCGCCTTCTCGGTCTTCATAAACTCAAGTTGAGCTGCGCAGCAATAGTTGTTAGAGCCAAAGAATTGGTGGAAAAATAAAGACGGAAGAAGATGGTAAACTTACTTCGAAGAAGCTCGTTCTCCGAGGCGAGTCGATCACAGTCTGATCGAAGGATCCCGCATTCCGACTCCGCGAGAACAACACGGCGACCAACCGCCGCAAGGGAGTCGATAAGCGACTGCAAGGAACATGAAGATTGAAGAATCAGAAAGGAGAAACTTGAGCCTATACTTGATTGTAAACATTCAAGTATAGCCTCGGGGGCTACTCCCATCGGGAGCACTGTCGTGCACCCGATAAAATGAAGAAGAAGAAATAAAAAGACTATCTCTGAGCCTGTAGCCGATCGCATGCGATCGACTACAGCCTCGGGGGCTACTCCCATCGGGAGCACTGACGTGCACCCGATAACAAATCCAAAGGTGATAATGTATTGAAGAAGCAGGCAGCAAAGTTTACCTGTCCTTGAGCGAGGGAGAGGGGATCCGCCGAGCTACCCAACACCTCCTTCGGAGCCGAAGCGCCAGCAGCGAAACTAGGAATTCTGTATTCCGTAGTCGCCGCGTTGGGGGCTACACTCGGTGAGTTTTGGACGGTGTCGACGGTAGGAGTCTCACCCGCAGCTCCCACTTTATTCCTCTTTTCGGGAGGAAGGGAGGAGGCGTACCTGTTAGGGCTGATAGCTTGCAGACTACTACGAAGACAATATGTCAAAAAAGTTGCGAAAGGAAATGTTCGACTAAGAACAAGAAGGAAAAACTTACTCGTCGTCATCCTCTTCGTCCAACATATCTGCATTCCAAGCGATTTGGATTGTTGGAAACGAAGGAGGAGGGGCGCGCGTGCGCAGCGGAGTGACGGTGATGGGCTCCTTCCCAGGCGATTCCTCCAAAGAATTATCTTTGGAAGTGGCCTCATCGTCCCCCACTCGACGGCGTTTGCGAAGGAGGCGATCGTTACCCGAATCCCCCGCGTCATCCGAGGATTCACTCTCGGAGCTCGAGGAGGCATCAGCAACACTGGTGTCGGCTGGGCCGTCCAGGTTACTCGCCAATAGATCCGAGGCATCCTCTCCGGACGTGGGCGGGTAGCAGGTGGCCACGGTTAAGCTCTATCAAAAAAGACAAAGGAAAAGCAAGGGAAAATTCAGTCGACCAAAATTCAGAACGAGGAAAGAAATGAAGAGAGAAGGAAGGACAAACTCACTTCGGGTGTCGGAGGCCTTGACGCCTCGAAGGCTGCGACTGTGCAGTCGGGGAATTTTTCTCCCACCTTCAAGATGGTGATGGCCGCGATCTTTTTCTTGAACTCGACGTTCGAGAGCTCTTCACGACTCACGCGACTGGGGTCCTCAGAGCCCTGGTACTCCCACATCGTGGAAGTCCTGTGCTGCAGGGGTTGAATCCTGCGCTTGAGGAAGATGCTCGCCAGGTGCAGCCCGTTTAGCACGACTCCATCGGCTTGATCTCGGAGGGCGGCCACCTTGGCGAGTAGCGGCGTAACGACCTGGGTCTCTTCAGCCGACAGTCTGTGCGCCCAGGACTTCCGCCTCTTCAAGACAGCGAACGGGTAGAATTCCTGAATCCCACCCGAGCTGTTGCCGGTGACGTAAAACCATTTTTTCCTCCATCCTTGGGCGGAGTCGATGAAGTACATGCCAAAGTAGATGTTCTCCGACTTCGCTTGAATCCCGAAGCCGCCCGTGCGCAGTGGCTCGCTAGGCTCAGATTCTACCCACGACTTCTCGCGGAAGATTCAGACCTTGAAGAGGGCCTTCCAGAGGCCTCAATGTGGGCGAATGCCCAAAAAGCACTCGCGGAATACAATGAAGCATGATATGTGCTGCACTGCATTCGGAGGAAGATCATGGAGCCGTATGCCATAGACATACAACAATGCCACGAGGAATGGGTGAAGGGGAAGAGAAAGTCCGCGCGACACGTGGTCCGCGAAAACCACGCGTTCGTTCGCGTGTGGATTGGGTACCTCCTCCTTCTTGCCGATGCGCACCCGCTTCTCGGCTTTCGCGGGCAGCAACCCCTCCCGCTGCATCTCCTTGACACTCTTGGCCGTGGTGTTGGGCGAGCGCCAATCGCCCGAGCGCGGTGCAGGTTGCGCTGGAACCTCTCCTGATGCCCTTGACGACGAGGCGGAAGCGCCGCGTTTCTTGCCTCCCGCCATTGCTGCTAGAACGAGCTCGAAGAGAGAGGAGATGGTACGCGAGGAAGACGATGAGCGAGGAAGGCGAAAGCTGGAAAATTTTCACCGCTTCACCAAGGCCTGAATTTATACACAGAGCCAGTCGATCCTGGCCGCTCGCTGAGCCGCGTGGCATCCATCACGGCCGCCGCGTGTGAAGGCGAAACGAAGGGGCGGCGGATGCTGTTTCGTGCCACGATCTTAACAGTGGATCATGCGCATTTACTGCGCGCAGTTCGCGTAAAAACCGGGAACGACGTCTCGTTTCCGGTCAAAAAGCTGACAAGGTGGGCCAGCGCTTCTGCTCTTACTCCGTCACGTCCCATCGGAAGGATAAAAGTGCGCCATGACGTCATAGCATGCGTCATCAAGCTGAAGAATCTTTCGAATGGAAAGTTCAAACGCGAAAATAACTTCGCATGGATAAAAATCCTTCGAATAAAAGTCCAAACACGGAAATAACTTCGTATGGACAAATTATGACGTGAAATTTCTTTCACAGGAAAAAATACCCCAAAGCACGAAAATTCTTTCGTATGGGCATGAAACTCCGAACACGAAAATTCTTTCGTATGGACAAGGGACCGCAAACTCAAAATTACACGAATAGGCAGATCCTGCCATTCATTCATACGATGTTTGCACATCACAAACCTGGATTGTTCAGCCGACTAGGTACATCCGGATGCCATATTCTTTCGAATATGAAGGTAAGACCCAAAAGATCTCTGGAATCGCACTCAAGCTGCGTCTTCCGGCATAATTCCGTGTCAACAACACGAAGAAAAATCCTAGCGGACGCGCCGGGTACCCCCATAGGTTAAGTTCGACTCGGTAAGACCACTACGGCCCAGTCGCAACGATCACCTCATCGGGTTCGAGACGGAGGTCTCGAATCTGTGTAGGCCAAAACTGTTTTTGCCCTAGTTGCAATTAATTGGCCCTGATCTTTCGGGAGAGTCAAGCTACTGCGCCATATCCTTCTGCGATAAACAGCCATAAAAACAGGCACTCTCATTACTCGATACTCGGGTGTAAAATCTTATCATGCAGGGTACACACCCTCTAAAAAGGAAACGACCATATTGGTTATTCGAAACAAAGAAGAATGAAAAGTTTGACCGTCTGCTCGACTGGAAAAATCCCAATCGAGCAAACGCTCGGGGGCTACTGACGAAGGGATGGATCTTAGACCCTGCGGGTAAGGACACCCCCGTCTCAGGCCAAAGGTTAAGGCCCAAGAAGGGAAGCCCTTGGAGTATTCTGGAAGCCCACTTGAAGCCCACCCGCAATGCCTTGCGGGCTAAGTTAGGAAACTTGTAACCGACGTAGGGTTGGAGTTCGAGTCCTCTCCGGGTAGGGTTTGAGACCTGGCCACCTATATAAGGCCAGGAGAACCACCGGAAGAGGACCAAGCAATACCGCACCACCAAAGCCTTGAGCTCGAGACTGTACTCTCGACTTGAGCGATCATCTTTGTAACCGATCTATTCGATAATACAGATCGACAGAGGCAGGAGTAAGGGTTTTACCTCTAGGAGGGCCCCGAACCTAGGTAAATTGTGCCCCCTGTCTAGCCGACGATCGCCACCAGCGCTCATGAGTTCTCCTATTCGAAACCCTATAGGTTCACCTGAGGGATTTGCCGAGCAACAGATTCGACAAACACCGTAATGAAGGAGGAATTCTTGGTCACACCATAAGGATGAGTAACCAATGGGGATTGGAGCACCGTAAAGTGGAAGGAATATTTTTCATGTTGAAGATTTGACATAGCAATACCTTTACCACATGACTAAGACTCCAAGGATGAAGTGAGGACAAATTCACACAACGTGTGAGAGGATTAGAACTTCCAGTACAATCAACGAAAATAGAGGATTAAACACTGTCGGTTTAAAGAGCACCACAAGATGGAGTTCTCATGACGAAATTGTTTCCACTAGAAGAAAGGTTTGGAGGATTGACATAGGTACATTGGATAAAATAACTTGAAATGTGTCCTTGATGTTCTAGATACCGATAGCAGGCTCATGACAAGCCTTCTATAGTCATCAAGTGAATGTAGAATTCCGGTTTGGAAGAAGGGTGAGGTAACTTCTGGAATAAGCCGCACAAGAACCCTCATGGAGAGTGGTTGTTCTTTCTGGTGCGAATGAGTATCGTATTAGCCCTTCCGGCTAATTGTGTCAACCACAACATCGACCATGCCTGATTTTCAAATGGACCTAATTCAAAATCCTTGAAGAAACACCAACCATCGTTGCTGCTTGAGATTCAGCTCTGGTTAGTGGGTTGATAACCCAGACGTTGTATTTTTTATCAAAGAGGTTGCACCGGTTACTATCAAGATACATTCACTGGAATTTCAAGATATGGACTGCGACGCCACGCTCAAGAAGATGAGCGAGATTGGAGAACTCACGATGACGATGATGTCTTCATTCACGGTGTAATTGGACGACCTCCCTCCAATTCTTTGCGGGTCAATCATTTCCTCACCTTATTCGTCCATTTCAAAATCATTGTCAAATGAATAGTTGGAGCCAACATTCATAATCTCCAATTATGTGTCATCATCAACACTATAATAAGCATATGTTTGATTTAGATACTATAATAATTCTACATTTTATTTCTATCCATCCATCTCAAGCCAAAGGAAGAAAAAGATTATGTTTGTACCTTGTTGGCATTTAGTCAAACACGTTGGGCGCGCGGACGTCGTAGCCGTCGTCGGCGCCTCGGGCGGCGCTCGTGCGGGCGGAGCTGCTGGGCTGTTGTTCACGCGCCCTGGAGCGCTACTGCAAGCACGCCGACGGTCGTCTCCTTCGACCTCTTTTGGCCTTCCGCGGCAGCGGCACCAGCAGCGGGCTGGCGGTTTGGAAAACTCGTCTTTGGCCGCACCGACGGGAGCGCGACGGTCCCTGCGCTCGTCCGCGGCGCGGCGAAGAGGCCCCGAGCGACTGCGGCGCTGGAGCTTCCGGTGGGGGCGGAATCGGCTGCGGCCGTGCTAGGGTTCGCGGTAGCGGAGGGCGCGACGGTGGCAGCGGCGGGCGCGGCGGGATCCCGGGAGTACGGAGGAGAGGGAGGGGTTCCGGAGGCTTCCATCGCCGGAATTTCTCCGGCGCGTGCGCGAGGTGGGGCGGAGCGGCGGCGCGCGTAGTATTCCGGTCGGCAGTTGGTTCCTCCCGTGCGTCTTGCTTTTGTCAACCGCGCGGCGGCCGAAGCCCAAAATCTGCCTCCCAGATCCCGCGCGCTGGCCAAAAAAAAAAGCGTGCGCGATTACGCATCAGCTGGAGTGTCTTTTCTCCGGCGCGAGGCATATTACCGGGTTTTTTTTCGCGCAGGGCCGTTTTAGGGTGGCCTTTGGAGTTGCTCTCAGTTCTGGCTAGCGCTAGGCGCAGGTTCCCCTAAAACTGCTAAACATAGGTCCCCTCGTGAGCCATTGGATCTTCATCCAATGGATAGAATCAGCACATCACAGTTTTACATTTTAGCCCTCCTGTTTTTCGGATATAGAATCCGCACTCCACAGCAGTCCCACATAAAACGAAAGGGTATATTGTGTTGCCTCCGGTCATCTCGGTAATTATAGCAAAACTGCCATTGCAACAAATTCAGTGGTATCACAAAAACAATTATCACCCCGTATGCAAAAAAAAAAGTATTGCAACAAATTTTTCCAAAACAAATCGAAAAAAGTAATGTTACAAAGAATAGTTAAACAATGTGTTTATTGCGTTGCAACAAAAAGTTCAAACAATGCAACAAAAATCACAACCTATTGCAACAACAACAAAATTGCATCGATTAAAAAGTTGTTAAGTAACAAAATAATTTGTCACCGTTTCAGTTGCAACAAAAATTATCCCCTATTTCAAAAAAGAAAAGAAATCGATAGCAATAATAAAATCACGTATTCACAGCATGTGAAGGAGCGCATAAACATATCATTCCAAATGAATTCTTAAAACATATACGTATTTTGAAGAAAATCATCCAAAAAAAACGTTGCAACATCTCGTTTGTACTTTCTCAACAAAAAACGTGCGAAATTGTTACAAATTTAAAAGACGTACGCAACAATGATCGAAAATGGCGAAGACACTTAGCGTATATATGGCTGCACGTAATTATTATATTGGGCTGCAGAAAAAATATCCGGACAATAAAATAGACCAAAAATTTCAAATTGGTGCTAAATAGGCCTTCGTAGTCACACACAGGCCCATCTGCGCTGCGCTGGCAGCTTCCGCACGAGCGACATAGCGTTGGTAGATCTAGGCCGACCTAAGTTAAGCATTTTCCCTCATTTCTACGCACCGGGTTATCCTCGTCAGGTTCCTCAAGCAGTGTCTTCGTGTCCGGCAGAGCATCGATGACCGGAGGCGCAGAGGTGAGAGTGATACCGCATCCAGGGGGACCGGCGGCACGGCGCTCCTCATCTCTCGCTTCCTCCACCTCGTCCACGCCCTTGATTGACGATGATATAGACGCCCGGCGCCGCGTCGATTTGCTGCGGGATTGCAACCACGCGTGTCGCTGGAGAGTGCGGAGTGTCACTGCGGGTGGCGCGCCCATGCGGACACGGCCATGCCAACAGCGGCGAACCGGTCAACTCTTCTTCCTTGTACAGTGCTCCGCCGGCTGGCAGGATCCTGAAGCTGCGGGCACAGCAGACCCGTGACGTTCTGCCCCGCTTGGGCGGCCAGCACCCAGGTCGGGTCTAGTTCAGGTGCCCGCGCGAACTGAGTCGTCGGCTCGCTGCTTCCTGCAAGCTGGTGACACTTTGAGCTGGTCTGCGCCCGGTGTAGCGAGTGGCAGATGCTCGACGAAATGCTAGAGAGGGAGGGACGATTCTGGGCATCGACCGTGTTCGATCAAATGTCAAGGACAGGAGAGGCCTTGAATGCAAAGCATCAAAGGCTTGCCACAGCGACTTGGGAGAGGATGCTCAGCTCGATGCACTTCCCGTTCATGAGAAGATACTTCAGCCACAGCGACTTGGGAGAGGATGCTTCAGCCTCAGCGTTCATCGTCTCGGACACATGCATGTCCATCATGAGACCAGTACAGGGTTCCTATACAGTCACAGCCAAAGACAGAAAGACCAACGGAAGTACATTTCAGCCGTTTGCAAAGACACCCAGCACTATAAAAGGCCAACCCCCAACGGCAGCAGCAACCCAAGAACAGTTCCCGCGGCAGCAAGAAACCAAAGAAGCGGCCATGGGGCGAAGGAGAAAAAGAGGCGGAGCAAGGGCGCCTCCCGGAGAGAGGCAAGCCTCCCTTGTCTCCGCGAGCTCGGCGGACGTGACCTTGGAAGAAGACCTGCTCCGCAGCGACCAGAAGGAAACCAGGGCCAGACATAACGCACAAGCAGGACACGAGAGCTCCTCGTCCGCCGCGTCAAGATTCTGGCCAGGAGCGCCACAGGCGGCCAAGAAAGTTCTTCCCGTCGGCAAGAACTCCTTCCCCTCCTCTTCGATGTCACCATCCAGAATCCTTCACGAGCAGTGCACAGTATCTCAAGTCGCCGGCATGTCAGAGTCGGTGTCCGTGGTGGCTGCAAGAACTGGAACCGGTGACCCGGGCTCGTCGGAGCAGCATTTTCTATCGCGCACGCGGCCTGAGTCCGCACCTGCATTGCTTGAGGTTGCAGCGGCCGACGCCCAAGGGGAGGCAGCGTTCCCTGAGATGGAACAGGCAATGACTTCCCTCATCGATCTCCCCCACAAGAAAGTGGAGCACCCGAAGCGCCCTCGCGATTTTGCCATCAATTGGGCTCATTGTGACGTAAGTGCCACGGCCTCTGATTCTTGGGGTTTCTGATTGTGGTTTCCACCTCTCTCTAATCAAAGTTCCTGTCATCTTCTGGCCCCCCTCGTTCTCGTGCCTCTTTCTGTATTTCTTGCTGTGCTTGGGTTATAAATTGTCTGCAGGTTGTTTCGCTAGTTTTGTGCAAGAACTTTTTGCTGTGCAGTTCATGTTTCTTGCCTCTGCAGAGCATGGCGATCACTGGTCAAGTGGTCAGTGGGGAAAGATCTTCTGATGTTTCAAAAAAATGAAAACAAAACTCTGCGGAAAATCTCTTGTGCTATTTCGGAGAAACGAATTTCCTGTTCCTCTTTTGAAGAGCTATTAGAATTTAGGCGACGTTTCTTGTTGAGTACAAGTCCAATAGTATCGTGCATTCATGTGTACCATTAGCATTCTGTCAAATTAATTGAGTGGTCTCTGCTACTTCTCTGTAGGATTAAGGTTATTGGTCCAGCTCCACCCCTTTACTAATTAGAAAATTATGCTGTGTTGTTAGACTGATGAACTGCGTGGAGGAGTAATGGACGATCCTGCTATATTAGCTTCTGGATCTGTAAGTGAAAAGTTTTCCCCGAAGTTTAATATTCTCCCGGACCATATTAAGTAACTTGTACTTCCTGCGCTATATAGCAGTTTGAATTGCCGTATTTTACTTCAGTTTGTAGGTTATTTGGCGAATTGTGATATTCGTAAACTGTTAAATACAATTCATGCTTACCTTGTGTGCTGTAGTTTTGTACGGTTGTATCGTGCAATCTGTAGTTACCAACACACTATGACATTGTGTTTCTGAGGAATAGAAACTTATGTTGATGTAAGTGCCACTGTCTCTGATTCTTGAGATTTCTGATTGTTGCTTCCTACTCTGTTTATAATCAAACTTCATGTTTTCCTGTTCCCTATGGTGTTCTGCATACTTTTTTTTGTTACTGGGATGAGGTTATCTATGCGTTTTGTTCTGCACTTGTGCAAGAACTTCCTGATGCAAGTGTCACTACTTATGGAATATATAACTTATTTTCTTGCAAATGAGCAAGAGTGTGTTCCAAAGAAAGCACATTGCCTTACTAAGCACTAATTAGTGTTTTAGTTTTTTTTATATAAGTAGTAATGATGGTAGTGATTCATTTTTCCAATATGATGGTAGTGGTAACAGCTATCCAATACCAGGATTGAACACTGGGGTTCTCCTCTCTGACTTGACTAGTAAAATTTAAGTGCAGACTCTTACTGGTGCTTTTTAGGTGGGAATATCTTTATAATGACTGTTTACTTAGGTTTATGCTTTCCATTGTATCCTTAATTTCATCATACTGAATAGTTCTCTATGTTGTAAAATTATCGAATTGACTGGGTGGCAGAAGAAAATCTACAACCTAACATTCTTCAGGAATCAGGATCGTAGTAAAAAGAACCTAACTTCCTGCTCTATGTAGCAGTTCGAATTGCCATAGTTGTACTTGAGTATGTAGGTTATTTCTGAAAATTTAGGTAGTATCTGGATCATTGTCATCATATGAAGATTCATAAACAGTGAACATCATACATGTTTGTGTTGTTCTGTAGTATAGTAGTTGATGCACCATGACATAAATATTGTTTCTGGAGTGTAGAAACATGAGGAGGAACTTAAAGGACTTCTTTTAGTTCATTCTGGTGTTTCCATTTATGGTGGGCATCTTGTTATACCATTTTCTTTCTAAGAAAATTACTGCATCCCACCGGTTACATTGAAACCAAAAGACGGATTCCATCAAATGTTTGCTCAGGTGTAGGACGTAAGTATGTAGTTATCAGCACATCTGTCAGATAAAGCTAAGCTTTTTCTGTCAAAAATTCTGCTGGTGGCCATGATTCTGTTTATCTAATGAGATGCAGTCCACTAATTATCTTCCGGAATTCTCGCGATTTTTGAATTGATCCAGTAACCATATTATGCTTCTTTGGTTGCAGTCTTTCAATGAATTACAGCAGCAGTGGTTCATTTCAGAGAGAAATGATTGCCGGCCTATGGAGGTCGCGGTCAAGTGGTCTCATGACGATGAAGATGTAAGTAACTACAGTAAATTGGAGGAGTAGCTTAAACTTGTAACTTACTAAGAGATATTTGTTTGATAAAAAACCGTGCAGGGAATACCATTTCCTCTCTATGCTGAATTTTGTGGAGACACTTCCTCATCATCCCAGAGAAGAGAGTGGAATGATGTAAGGATTGTGCGGAAACTGCGCGGACTGCGCCAGCAAGAGAAGTTTGCTGCTCATAATCACTTCAGAGAGTTACGTGATAGCTGGGGGGCTAATCAGCGCAAGTCCAGTTCTCTCTTCATGCTGACAGTTGACAAGCTCAGGTATGAGAAGCCAAAAGAAGAGCGCAAAACGGTGTGCGGTATTCCAGAATATCTTGTTTGTCCATTATCCGGCAACCTGATGCTGGACCCGGTGATGATTGCCACAGGAAAGGTAAACTTTGTACTGCATAGTTGTTGAAACTTTTTACTGCACTAATGGTAGCATTTAGTTTCTTGTCAGAAGCCAACTAATGGGTATGTGAATATCTGTTTCAGACATTTGACCGGCTTGTTCTCAAGAAATGGTTTGAAAAGAATGGTCACATCTGCCCTGTAACCGGCGAGCTTATTTCGGGCACCATTCTTCGGAACGAACGTGTCAGAGGCTATCTACAGGTGTGGGAAGAAGCTAAGGGGGAGCGGTTAAGCAAATGTAGGAAGTGATCTGCTGCCATAGTATTAGTAGTAGTAGTATGCGGCATTTCTTTCAAATTCAGAACAACTGAAAACATATGGCTAACTGAAAATTCAGTACTAGTGTTGATGGTCCCCTATACTTGCATATGAATATCGATGTTTTTCTTTTCAATTTTGTATATGCACATCATTTCTTCCGAGTGTACATAGAAATATCGATGTTTTTTCTGTATTGGATGGAAAAGATAAAGAGACCATTACAAAATCTGGTAGTGACTTGTATATAGCTATATGGTATGTCAGATCCATAGCTGTCTTATACGGCAACGAGTCCCAAGCACAGATTTTGATCACATGGATTGTGATTGCTGTCTTGGCGGCAATGGGGCATATGTGTATCTGAATTCCCCAGAGGTGACAGCGTCGGCTCTTTCGTCGAGCTCCTTGTCTATGTGCCGCCACAGCCGCGCAACGGTGGCCTTGCGTGTCTCGTTGTCAAGGTCGGGGTCGTAGTGCACCCACTCCATCTCGTAGAACTCCTTCAAGCGATCGTCCACCCCGCTAGCTTTGATGTACATATCTCTGAATTCCCTGAGGGCGACGGTCGTCTCCTCCTCCTCGTCATCGTCTTCCGGTACGCCGCCAACATTCTCGGCATCATGGACGGTGGTCTCCTCCTCTTCCTCCTCCTCCTCCTCGTCATCATCTTTCACGTTCTCGGCATCGGCGTCCAACTCTCTGGCTGCCACCCTGTGCTGCATCCTGCCGGTCTCGCCGT
This sequence comes from Alopecurus myosuroides, assembly GCA_028641055.1. NCBI lineage: Eukaryota > Viridiplantae > Streptophyta > Magnoliopsida > Poales > Poaceae > Alopecurus > Alopecurus myosuroides. The sequence goes on from CM054060.1 coordinate 261,727,056, forward strand.
CGAGATCAAGGAGGAGGGAGGCGTACATATTGATGCGCCTCTTCAACTCCAACTTGAGTGTCCGGATTTGGTGCGCCACGATGAGCCGCATTGACAGGTCGTATTCCAACGTGCGGCATAGGAGCTCCTCCTCGTCGTCGTCCAGGGAGACGTTGGCCAGCGACGATTCAAGCTCTTCGGTGCCATCGACTTCCGCGGCTGCCATCGAGTCTTCTTTTAGCTCGATCGGGTGATGAACTGATGATCAATGAAGGCAGCACACGATCTAATACCGCACAGATCCACCTGGTCTAATCGCTATATATATAGTCGAAGGCCCAGACCGATAGAACCGCCTGATAGTGGTCGAGTCGGTCATGTATGTGGGACTGGGACTCCGACTCGGAATCCAACATTGCATCGTAAGCCTGGTTGGTATGAACTTCCAATCTTCCATTGTCGTATAGCTTTCTTGTTCGTCCACGGATTCACAGCATGCTGGCTAAACTTCGGATAATTATCATCTTTCTGCTTAGTTTAGCTAGCAGTGGCCCTCAGCAAATGCCAGGGCAACATTTGAAAGTGTCTAAAATAATAGTTTCTTGATTAAATCCACATGATTCTATCGTCATCATAATATTACGTACGCTAAACAAAATATCGCTTCTGCGGGTTAATCATCTTTCGTTTGTGGGAGATTAATTAACGTTCTCATTGAAAAATGAACACCTCCCTTTTGTGCACGGCGATATTAAATAAGTATCTATAATTGATTCCCAAAAGAAGTATACATATGATTAATTTATATTTCAAGCTGGGATGTACTCCATCGTTTTCATAACATAAGGTGTTTTAGACGCTTCACATGTTGTCTAGATACGGACTAGAATGAATGGATATATATATAATAAAACATGTCTATATACATGTGTGTGTACGAGAATGTAGAAAATGTCTAAAACATCTTATATTGTGGAACGGAGGGGGTACTTGCCTAACACAGCAGGACCATCGTACAACAAGAAATTGAATTAAATATCTATGCAGCAAGCAAAATAAAATACGACTGAATCAAGCTTCATCTTTTTAACCACGAACACATGAGTATCACGAGATAGGCAGGGAACAATGCTTTACCTCGCATTGGTTGTGTGTTAATATATAGAGGCAAAAAGCCTAAGAGAATACAGAGAGAGATTAGGGGAGGATGACTACCGGCCGAACCACCTCATTTGGATGAGTTCGGTTTACAAGATAAGAGCAAATCCTAACATCTCCCCCCTTAATCAAAACTTGTACAAGTTTAGATTATGCTTAAAGATTTCTAACTCTCTATGAGCTAATGGTTTTGTGAATCTATCTGCAACTTGGTCCTGGGTAGAAATAAACCGTATATCAAGCTTCTTCTGAGCAACTCTTTCTCTGACAAAATGAAAGTCAATTTTAATGTGTTTAGTCCTTGCATGAAAAACATGATTAGCAGATAAATATGTAACTCCCATATTATCACACCATAAACATGGTGTTTCATTGAGTTTAATGCCAAGTTCATTCAGAAGAGTTTCAACCCAAATAACTTCAGCTGTGCCATTTGCAAGAGATTTGTACTCAGCTTCTGTACTTGATCTTGAAACAGTTGCCTGCTTTCTAGCACTCCAAGATAAGATTAGGACCAAAATATATAGGAAATCCACCAGTTGATCTCCTATCATCAATGCAACCAGCCCAATCAGCATATGAGAAGACACTAATAAGAGTGGAAGTTGACCTTCTGAAAGTAAGTCCAGTGGTGAGAGTGCTTTGAACATAGCGCAATATCCTCTTTACAGCAGTCCAATGTACAGAGGTGGGTGCATGAAAAAACTGACACACTTTATTAACTGAGAAGAAAATATCAGGCCTTGTAAGTGTTAAATACTGTAAACCACCAACTATACTTCTGTATCTAGTGCTGTCATCTAGGCTGAGAGGATCTCCTTCATATGCTGATAATTTTTCAACAGAAGATAGAGGTGTAACTCATGGTTTACAATTGTTCATCCCAACCTTTGCTAACAATTCAGAAGCATATTTTTCTTGAGTAAGAACTAACCATTTATCAATCTTCTTTACTTCTATACCCAAGAAAAAATGAATATCTCCAAGGTCCTTAATAGCAAAGTGTTTGTTCAAATCATCTACTAGAGTTGTGATAGCTTGATGAGAGGAGCTTGTGACTATGATATCATCCACATAAACAAGAACAAAAGCTATTATACCTGACTGATTATAAATAAACGGAGATGTGTCCCCTTGTGATGGTTTGAACCCCAAGAGCTGAAATTTAGTGCTCAACCGAGAATTCCAAGCCCTTGGTGCTTGTTTGAGACGATATAAAGTTTTGTCAAGTTTGCAAATGTGATGGGGTTTTTGTTTATCTTCATACCCAAGAGGTTGTTTCATATAGACTTCCTCTTCCAGAACGCCATGAAGAAACGCATTCTTGACATCAAGTTGCCTAATATTTCAGTCCCTGGGGACAGAAATAGCTAGAACACGACGAATTGTGGCAGCTTTAACAACATGGCTAAAAGTGTCCTCATAATCAATATCATAACGTTGCTTGAACCCCTTTGCTACCAAACGAGCTTTGTAACGATCAATAGAACCATCAGCTTTTCTTTTAATTCTATAAACCCCCTTGTAGTCAATAACATTGTTGTTACCATGATGTGACGATACTAGATGCCATGTTTGATTTTTCTGAAGAGCCGTGTATTCTTCATCCATCGTTGTACGCCAGTCAGGATGATCCAGTGCTTCTCGCAGTGTATTTGGTTCTCCTGAAGTGCACAGAAAATTATAACGAACACAATCATCAGTAATAGTTTTTGGATCTGAAATCCCTTTCTGGAACCGTGTACTGCGCGCAGGAGGAGCTGCAGGGTCTCCAATCACAGAAGATCCCTCCGCTGGCTTGGAGCGCTGGAGACGAATGCGAGCTAGCCGCGTGGCGACCTGTTGCCCGCTGTTTTGTGCTGGAACGGGGGAGGTGCATGCAGGTTGTGACGACGCGGAGGTGGCGTCGTGCGTGGCAGAGCCGGGTTGGCTCGGCTCGGGGTGCGAGGAGGAGACCGGCGCGGTTGGTGAGGCGGATGCTGTCGGGGGCGCGGAGTCCGGGGCCTGCACGTCTGGCTCCTCATCATTAGGGGCAGAATCTGCTCCGGGATCGGTGTCGCTGTCAGCGCCAGGATCTGCGCTGGATCCCGCGCCGAATCCCGAATCAGTCTCGGATCTGCCGCTGTCTGTTTCGTCATCTTGCGGCATAAAATGACCATTTTCTTCTTCTCCGTTTTGGCTCAAACCTGCATCAAAATTCGCCAAATTTTCGGCAGCATCCTGCACAACACTAGTAGCATTCTGTGGTGAGGTATTATTAGTCATTAGGTCATCATTATTCGAGTCCCCATTTTCTGGAACAAGGTGATTAGGAAGAAGCAAAATTTCTTTCCTAAGAAGAGCACCCGCATTGGGATGCAAAGAGGCAAAGGGAAAAATCCCTTCATTAAATACAACATCTCTTGATATGTAGACTCTCCCAGTAGATACATCCAAGCATTTTACCCCTTTGTGTCTTGGACTATATCCAAGAAACACACACTGTTTGGATCGGTAGGATAATTTTTTGTTGTTGTATGGACGTAGGTTTGGCCAACAGGCACAGCCAAAAACTCGGAGAGATGTGTAATTTGGTGAGACACCTAGTAATTTTTCGAAGGGACTAATATTGTTGATGACTCTACTTGGCATGAGATTAATAAGATAGGTGGCTGTAAGAAATGCCTCATCCCAAAATTTCAAAGGCATGGATGCATGAGCTAGAAGAGCAAGACCAATTTCTACTATGTGACGATGGTTCCTTTCTGCTGAACCATTTTGTTGGTGTGCATAGGGACATGATAGATGATGAGATATGCCAAGTTTTTGAAAGAATGGATTTAGTTTTTCATACTCTCCTCCTCAATCTGTTTGCATAGTGACAATTTTCCTTCCAAATTTTCTTTCAACATGATTCATGAAGTTGTGAAAAACATCAAAGACATCAGATTTCTTTTTCAGCAAATATATCCATGTGAATTTGCTAAAGTCATCAATAAAGCTAACATAGTAGTTGTGACGTCCTACAGAGATATTTGCAGGGCCCCAAACATCAGAAAAGATTTGTTGTAAAGGAAAATTGGAAACACTTGTGGAAACAGGATATGGTAATTGATGAACTTTTGCTCTTTGACATGAATCACAAATAGTTTCAAGACTAGAATCCTTAGAGTATGGAAGACAAAAATACCAAGGATGAAATTCAAGAAACACATTGTTATCTAGAGCAAGCCTATGAACAGAAACAAGATTTTTTGTCGCACTAGGAACATGAAGAATATTATTGAGATGAAGATTATTAATGGGGGTTTGAATAAATGAATCACCAATATGACTAATGTGCATACCTTCACCATTTGCGGTGTGGATCTTGTCATTGCCACGATACTTGTCCCTTGTCATGAGTCTCTCCAGATTGGCGGTGATGTGGTCGGTCGCTCCGGTGTCTGGATACCAGTTGGTGTCCACACCGTATGCTGCATTTGCACCCTTGCCGTGATCACCGCGATCACCACGATCACCACAGTCTCTTGTGCGGTCACGCTAGGCGCCACCATTATCTCTGCTTTCTTCATAGAGCCACCGGCACTCGTTGTCTGGGTGAGACCATGCTTCTTGCAGATCTGGCAATCGACGTCTTGATAGCGTGACGGGGACTGTCCTCCAGGTCCACGGCCTCGCCCGCCACGGTGACCACCGCCCTGATCGTAGCTGCGTCGTCCACCCGTGTCGCCACGGTCCTGGAACCAACCACGGAAGGCACCATCCGTATCGCCACGATCATAGTCACGACCGTCACGGCCGCGACTGTTGCTTCTGTAGTTGTTGTTGTAGTAGGTGTCGCGGCGATCTCGGCGCCCCACGTTCGCGGTGCTGTCAAAGCCCTTCTGGCCGCCGCCGGATAGCCGTGACTGCCGCATGTCATAAGCCGATATCATGGCGTGGAGCTCACTCACGGAGCAGCTGGACATGACATTGACCGAGGACACCAGGGATGTGTACTCGTCATCGATCCCGTTGAGGAAGAATTCCACCAGTTCATCTTCGTCGATGGTGCGGCCCGCTGCCACCAACTCGGTCGCAAATCCTCTCATCTTGACGATGTACTGATCGGCGGAGAGGTTCTCCTTCTTGGTGTTTGCAAGTTCGCCACAAAGGTGCGCGACGTTTGCCTTGGAGCGCGAGGAGAAGATCGAGGTGATCAACTCCCAAACTTCAGATGCATGATCTAGCCCAACTGTCTGAGCCAGTATTTCCACCGAGAGGGAGTTGAGCAGATAGCTCAGAACTTGTTGGTCTCGTAGGAGCCAGGTGTCGTAGGCCGGGTTGGGGACAGTGATGTCCTTGTCGTCCTTCTTCTCGGTGATGAAATCCGGCGGCGCCGGCTCCTTCCCTTCCAGCAGGCTGAGCGCCCACGCACCGCGTAGGGTCGGCATAACCTGGGCCTTCCAGAGTAGGTAGTTTGTCCGCTTGAGCTTCTCAGCAGGGGGAGTGTCGAGGGGTTGTGGAGCGCTCGAGGTCGATGATGATGCCATGGTGGTGATCTGCTGGGTTTTGGGTTTTGAGTATTTGGTAGATCGGTTTTGGGTAGATTGGTTTTCTAGGGTTTTTGAGTATTCAGTATTGGTGTTCTAGGGTTGATATCAAGGAAGAGGTGTTGGCTCTGATACCATATCACGAGATAAGCAGGGAACGATGCTTTACCTCTCATCGGCTGCGTGTTAATATATAGAGGCAAAAAGCCTAACATAATACAGAGAGAGATTAGGGGAGGATGACTACCGGCCGAACCACCTCATTTGGATGAGTTCAGTTTACAAGATAAGAGCAAATCCTAACAAGGAGAATAGATTATTTCACTGATTTGTGTCTATTCGTGCATGTGCTAGTTGCGTGTACTTGTATATATTTTCTTTGTGATCCCAATATCTTAGCAAGCGCGAAATGCTACTTCTTGGTGGGTTCTCCGGTTTGGTCCCACATGTTGGTGACTTCTTGTTTTGGTTGGCCCGCACAGGCCCGACCGTCAGTGTCCTTTGCGAGTCCTTTCGTACGTTGGGCCCGAGGTGGTATGTCGGTGTGACACTAGAGGAAGCACGGTGGTGGTGCATGTCCACGTGAGGAACGAGGAGATCGGAGCATCGGGGACGGCGACTGGCAATGACCGTGCTCCTGCAAGTAAGCGCTGCCGACGATGAATCTTGGAGGGTGCCCTCGATGGGGGACGACTGGCTCTGCCTCGAGCTTTTGCGACCGGGATGGAGCAGAGGATGCCGGCATGGTCGAGCTCGAGGAGGTGCCGGAGGGAGCCTGCGTCAGGGATGACGAGGAGACGGGGCGGACTCCATGTCGGGAGACGATGACGAGTGAACAGCGGCAGGGCGCATGTGGGGTCGACAAAAATTAACAGTACGCGAGTACGAGGAGGGGGGCGGGCACGACGAGGCCAGCGGCCGACGGGAGAGGTCCGGGCAAGGGAGGAAAAGCACGAGAGGATGGCGCGCCCCGCCACTGCTTGTGACAGGAGAGAGGAGGGGCGATGCGATTTCTCCCGTGTGCGGTGATACGTCTCCAACGTATCCATAATTTATCGATGCAGCACACCCCATTCCACCAAGCACAACATCGATACTAGACAAGGTGAACTCACTCATCTCTATATATGTCTTCAATGTGTTGGGGAATGGTGCGCTACCTCATAGATTTCCCCTATACGTGCCTATGTTTGATCACACCATGGAGCCCCAAGACGATGCCCAAGAAGCTCAAGAACGTGCCCAAGATGGTGCCCAAGATACTAGCAAGGATGACAAAGAACATGGCCCCGGGGAAAGAAGAAGAGAAGGGGAAAAAGGAGATTTCCTCAGGAAACCCGGCCTCCAGCCCGGCCTAGGCCGGCTCCCGTACGTCCCAGGCCGGCGGCCATACAGAGCGGCCCGGCCTCCTTTGCGTCCCAGGCCGGCGGCGATACAGAGCGGCCCGACCTCCAGCCCGGCCTAGGCCGGCGACCCAACAGAAGGCCCCGGCCTCCAGGTCGGCCTAAGCCCGGCCAGGCCGGCTCCCCTGCGTGGAAAAGTGGGAAAACTCCCTTTTCTTCCCTCACTGTCGAATCCCTGACTCAACAAATCCCTTCGGTGAACCTATCGGGTTTCGATTAGGAGAACCCATGAGCGCTGGTGGAATCGTCGGCTAGACAGGGGGCGAGATTTACCCAGGTTCGGGGCCCTCGTAGAGGTAAAACCCTTACTCCTGCCTCTGTCGATCTGTATTGATGATTAGATCGGTTACAATGGTGGTGCTCGAATCGAGAGTAGGTCTCGAGTTCAAGGCTTTTGGTCGTGCGGTATTGCTTGGTCCTCTTCCGGGGGCTCTCCTGGCCTTATATAGATGGCCAGGTCTCGAATCCTATCCGGAGAGGACTCGAACTTTAACTAGGTCGGTTACATGTTTCCTAGCTTAACCCGCAAGTTAGTGCGGGTGGGCTTCACGTGGGCCTTCTGGAGTATTCCAAGGGCTCCTCTTCTTGGGCCTTAACCTTGGGCCTGAGATGGGGTGTCCTTATCCGCAGGGTCCAGGATCCATATCTTCGTTAGTAGCCCCGAGCGTTTGCTCGAGTGAGATTTTTCCAGTCGAGTAGACGGTCAAACCTTTCTTGGTCTTCCCTTCTTATGGATAACCAGCTTGGTTGTTTTCTGTTTAAAGGGTGTGTTCCCTGTGCAACGAGTCTTCATGCTCGAGTATCGAGCAATATAGGTGCATGTTTTTGCGGCTTTTATCGCAGAAGGATGTGGCACAGTAGCTTGGCTCTCCCGAGAGATCAGGGCCAATTAATTGCGACTAGGGCAAAAACATTCTTGGCCTACACAGATTCGAGACCTCCGACTCGAAACCGATAAGGTGATTGTTGCGACTGGGCCGTTGTGGACTTATCGAGTCGAACTTAACCTATGGGGGTACCCGGCGCGTCCGCTAGGATTTTTCTTCGTGTTGTTGACACGTAATCATACCGGAGGACGCAGCTTTTGAGTGCGATTCCAGGCCCTTAAGAGAGATCTTTTTGGGTCTTACCTTCATATTCGAAGAATATGGCATCCGGATGTGCCTAGTCGGCTGAACAATCCAGGTTTTTATGACGTAAAAATATCATGTGTGAAAAGAGGTAGGTTCTGCCTACCCAAATGATTGTTTGAGTTTCATACGAAAGAATTTTCGTGCTGAGGAAAGATATGTCCATATGAAAGAGTTTTCATGTTTGGAATGTCGTGCCCGTACGAAAGAGTTTTCGCGTATAGGGTACTTCTCTCTTGTTTAAAGAGGTCTTGCTCCATGATTTGTTCACAAAAGAATTGCCTTTATTCGAAGGAGTTTCGTACGAAGTTGTTTTCGTGTTTGAACTTTCCATTCGAAGATCTTGAGTTTGATGATGCGTGCCATGACGTCATGGCGCACTTTTCTCCTCCCGATGGGACGTGACGGAGTGGTAGCAGATGGGCTGGACCACCTAGTCAGCTTTTTGACCGGGAAACGAGACGCCGCTCCCGGTTTTCACGCGAACCGTGCAGTAAATGCGCACGATCTTCTGTTAAGATCGTGGCACGGAACAGCGTTCACCGTCTCCTCGTTTCATCTTCACACGTGGTGGCTGCGATAGGTGCCACGTAGCGTATCGAATGGCTGGGATTGATCCGCTCCGTGTATAAGTACGGGTCTTAGCGCTGCGGTAAAACTTTCCCAGCCTTCGCCTTCAATCCATCTTCTTCCTCGCGCTCATCTTCCTCCTCGTGCTCAAGCTCGCGCTGTCAGTCATGGCCGGAGGCAAAAGACGTGGCGCTGCCACTTCCGCATCCGGAGAAGCCTCTGCGCAACCTGCGCCTCGTGCCGGCAACTCGCGTTCGCCCAACACCACCGCGAAGAGCATCAAAGAGATGCAGCGGGAGGGGCTGCTACCGGCAGAAGCTGAGAAGAGGGTGCGGCTCGGAAAGAAAGAAGAGGTACCAAACCCGCAATCGAACGAGCGCGTGGTCTTTGCGGACCATGTGTCTCGGGGTCTCTCCTTCCCTCTTCATCCCTTTCTCGTCGGGTTGCTGTATGTCTACGGCATACAGCTTCACGATCTTCCCTCGAACGCGGTGCAGCACATATCGTGCTTCATCGTGTTCTGCGAATGCTTCCTTGGCATTCGCCCTCATTGGGCGCTCTGGAAGGCACTCTTCAAAGTTCGGATCTTCCGCGAGAAATCGCGGGTAGACTCCGAGCCCGGCGAGCCGCTACGCACGGGTGGCTTCGGGATCCAAGCTCGACTAGAGACCAGCTACTTCAACATGTACTTCATCGACTCCGCTCAAGGCTGGCGGAAAAAATGGTTTTACGTCATCGACAACAGCTCGGGTGGGATCGTAGAATTCCACCCGTTCGCTGTTTTGAAGAGGCGGAAGTCCTGGGCGCACAAGTTGTCAGTCGAAGAAACCCAGGTCGTAACGCCCCTACTCGCAAGGGTTGCAGCTCTCGGCGATCAAACTGCTGGAGTTGTACTCAACGGGCTGCACCTGGCGGGTATCTTTCTGAAGCGCCGGATCCAACCTCTGCAGCACAGGCCTTCCACGATGTGGGAATACCAAGGCTCTGAGGATCCCAGCCGAGTGAGCCGCGAGGAGCTTTCGAACGTTGAGTTCGAGAAGAAAATCGCGGCTATCACTAGCTTGAAGGTGGGAGAGAAGTTCCCCGACTGCACAGTCGCAGCCTTCGACGCTTCGAGGCCTCCACCTGCCGCGGTTAGTTTACCCTGCTTATCTTCCAGTATTTTCTTCTTTGCCCTGAGTTTTAGTCGATTGAATTTTTTCTTGCTTTCTTCTGTCTTCTTTGCAGAGCCTAGATGTGGCCAACTGCTACCCTCCAGTTGCGGGAGAGGACGCCTCGGAGTTATTGGCGAGTCACCTGGACGGTCTAGCCGATACCAGTGTCGCCGATGCTTCTTCGGGCTCTGAGCACGATTCTTCAGATGGTGCAGAGGGCTCGAATGGCGGCCTCCATCACCACAAGCGTCGTCGGGTGGATGATAACGAGGCTACTTCCAAGGATAACTCCTTGGAGGAATCGCCTGGAAAAGATCCTATCTCCGCGACTCCACTTCGCTCACTCGCCCCTTCTCCTTCATTCCCAGTAATCGCAACCGCTTGGAACGCGGATATGCTGGATGAAGATGAAGATGATGAGTAAGTTCTTCTCCTCGTTCTTAGTCGAACATTTTTCTTTGCATCTATGTTGATGCTCTGTTTTTTATTGCAGACTGCAGAACATTAGTCCTCGCAGGTACGCCTCTTCTCTTCCTCCCGAAAAGAGGAATAGAACAGGAGCTGCGGGTGAGACTCCCACTGCTGGCACCGTCCAGAACTCTCCCAGCGCAGCCCCCAATGCGGCGACTACGGGACGTGAAGTTCCTGGATTTGCCACCGGGGCTTCAGCTTCGAAGGAGGTGACGGATAGCTCCGCAGATCCCCTCTCCCGCGCCACGGGCCAGGTAAACTTTGTCACTTGTCTTCAAATTTTTATCGGGTGCACGACAGTGCTCCTGATGGGAGTAGCCCCCGAGGCTGTAGTCGATCGCATGCGATCGGCTACAGGCTCAAAGTCTTGTCTTTTTCTTCTTCTTGATTTTATCGGGTGCACGGCAGTGCTCCCGATGGGAGTAGCCCCTGAGGATGTAGTCGATTGATTGCAATCGGGTATAGACTCCAATTTATCTCTTCTAATTCTTTTACCTCTGTACTTTTGTAGTGTCTTGTTGATTCTCTTGCGACGATTGGCCGCCGCGTTGTTCTTGCCGAGTCGGAATGCGAGTCGCTTCGAGTAGACCGTAGTCGATTCCGCACTGAGAACGAGCTTCTTAAGAGTAAGTTTTATCATCTTCTCTTGTTCCTATTCTTTCATCAATTCTTGATTTCTGACAAGTGTTACTATGCAGCTCGACTCGAATTTTCGGAGTCCGAGAAAGACAGTCTCTCTGAGCGGGTAACCACCCAGGAGGCTGCTCTGGCGGCCATCCGACAAGAACTGGAAGCCTCCCGCATGCGATCGGAGGATCTTGAAAGGAAACTCGCGGATGCGCGGAAAGCTCTGAAGGATCTGGATGATGCTGGCAATAAGGCGGATGCTGATATTGTCACCTTCCTTCGTCCTCTTGCTGAGCGTCTTGCGGGTAAGTAATTTTTGACTCTCGCAGTTTCCTCTTCCGTCCCGGTGCGTTTGTTGAGCCTTAACATTCTTTTCTTTCGCAGGTCTTCTGGGTGTTCGTTTGGAGATTCCTGGGATCCAGCGAGTAGACGTGCTAACCGACACTCTTGCTCAGCTCAAGAGGCATGCCGAAGGAGCTTGCTCCTTGATTGGCAACGCCACTCAAGTGCTGACGCAACTGCACGGTCGCTTCCTCGCCAACGCTGCGTCTCCACCCGTGCTAAGCGACCTCCTAAAGATCTTTTCGGAGAGCAATCTCCTGGATGCTTATGCGGTCGCCCAATCGGAGTCTGGCACGAAGACGGCGATCCAGTTCGCGCTGGCGCATGGAGTCAGCGGTTTGGAGGAGGCCTACTCGGCTCTTCCAGTCGACCCCTCCACGGGTAAAAAGGTACGACTCTCTCGTTTTGGCGAGCAAGCCGCCATCCTTGCTCGGAAGCTGTCTGAGCTGTTTGCTCGACTCAAAGGAGGGGAGACTGCCGCTAGTAGGAGCACCACTGTAGCTTCGTAGTCTTGTTTTTTCTTTTCCCGCTTGATTGTAATGAACCTTGGGATGTATTCCCGTATTTTCATTGTCTTTAATCGAAATGTTTGTCTGGAAATTGCTTCTTGTTGTTTGTATATTTTCTCCCGATGGGAGTAGCCCCCGAGCACTCGTCAAATGTGCGACTAGAGATACTTCGAATAGGGCGTCTTATTTCTTTCCTTATATTCTTCCAGGCTACTGGGGTTGCCGCAGAACCTTCAGGTGGAAGTGAGAATCCAGTAAATCCTCTTGTCGCCGCTGTTGGGACCTATGCGGGTCTTCGTGATAGGGTCCAGGAGGGTGAGCGAAAGCTGAAAGCTCTGCGCGGTGTAGCCGATGTGGCAAAGTCCAAGCAGAAACTGGCGACTGAACGCGAGCAGTTTCTGATGGATGAGTTAGCTTCGGTTGCAAGGGATTTGCTGTGTAAGTAATACAGCCCCCGTGTCTTCTTTTTGTCTTATTTCCTTAGCTGATTAAGCATGTTTGCTCTTCAGTTGTTAAACCGGATGACAGGGAAGAAAAGCAGTGGGTGGAAAACCACATTCTTCAAGAGGCTGGTAGCTCAAAGCCTCATGCGAACAATTTCTGGTCTGATCGCAGTCGAGGATTTGTGATGGCCACCTTGAAGTTCCGTGTCATCCAGGCGAGAATTCTCGTGAGCTCTTTTCACGAGGTCTTGGTCGCGATGAACGCTGCTTTCTACCCACTCGAAAGGGGTCCCGAAGACTGGAGCCATCTTCTCAGGTTGTTCGGACGTGAGGGAGAGGTTCGCGCGTGTGTGCGCAATCAGATGACTTGCGGCGCGGTTGTAGCTCTATCCTTTGTCCGGATATGGCATCCTGAAATAAATGTTAACTCCGTAGCTAGGCTCCCAGATGGTCCAATCGATGATATTTCACTCTACTATGATGCTGTTCGTCCTGCAGCAGAGAAAATCATACGACTGACCTCTGAGGAAATAGATAGAGTGTTAGCGACTGAGAATGCTCGGCGCTTTGATTGATTGTCGGATGTGCACATCCTGTAATTTTGTATAGTTTGTAAAAACTGTTGTAAGGTGTGTAACCTTATATGTATGATTTTTCCTGTGATGCTTAGTTGTAGGTGTAGCCCCGTGTGTTTATGGGGTGTGTACATGTACCTATTTAGCATGTAAGGAATAGGAAGCTTTGAGTAAAATATGATGGAGAAACCATGTGTTTTATTGCAATGACTGAGAAGCCATGTATTCGAGCTACAAGATTGGCTAGTATAGCCTTATTTGTTGTGATAACAAGTAAACCTAGGGATAAAATTTGCGGAGGTGTGCAATATTCCAAGGATTGGAATAGATTCCTTCAGTCGATGGATTCTTCGGCCTGTAGGCTCCGCCTGGGATGACTTCGTGTATGATGAAGGGTCCTTCCCAGGGTGGTTCGAGCTTGTGTCCTTCCTTCTGCTTGAGCCGCAGCACTAGATCTCCAACCGCGAATGCTCTGTGGCGTATGCGGCGACTGTGATAGTTTCGCAGTGATTACTGATATACTGCGGATCTTGCGAGCGCGATGTCACGCATCTCGTCTAGTGCATCCATATCTTCTGCGAGTGCCTTGTTGGAGGTTTCTTCGCTGTAAGCCACAACTCGTGGGGCGCTGAATCTAACATCCGCGGGAAGGACTGCTTCTGCCCCGTATACCATGAAAAATGGTGTGTATTTTGTAGATCGGTTTGGAGTTGTGCAGAGCCTCCGTAGTACGGAGGGTAGCTCTTCTGCCCAATGTCCTGCTGCGGGGTGTAGACGATCGAGTAGGCGTTTCTTGATGCCAGCCGAAACTAAGCCGTTGGATCTTTCGACTTGTCCGTTCGTTTGCGGGTGGGCAACTGAAGCAAACTTGAAGTTGATGCCCTTTTCCTCGCAGAACTGTTGCGTTTCCTTTAATGTGAAATTTGTACCATTGTCTGTAATGATGTCGCGTGGCACCCCAAATCTGCATACAATGGAATCGAGGAACTTGACAGCGCATTGGGCGCTAGCCGAAGTTACTGGCATGGCCTCGATCCATTTGGTAAACTTGTCGACTGCGACCAGCAAGTGTGTATATCCGCCCGGCGTGGACTTGCGTAGTGGTCCAACCATGTCCAGCCCCCAATGTGCGAAGGGCCAGGCAATGGGTATCATGTGCAATTCCGTAGCAGGTGCATGTGGTCTTGGTGCGAATCGCTGGCAAGCATCGCATCGTTCGACCAGGTCCTTTGCATCGGTAGCTGTTGTTAGCCAGTAGAATCCTGCTCGGAAGGCTTTTCCCATTATTGTTTTCCAGCTAGCATGATGTCCGCAGTCTCCTTGGTGGATGTCCTGGAGTAATTCTTTGCCATCTTCGGGTGCGATGCAGCGCTGAAGTATACCCGAGATGCTTTGCTTGTATAATTCTCCGTTGACTACCCGAAAGGATTTGCTGCGTCTAATTATTTGTCGAGCCTCGCGTGGATCGGCCGGGAGCTGTCTGTTGGTCAGGTAGTCGAGATATTTCTGCGTCCAGACTGGCTCGACCAAAAAAACCTGTCGTGATATGTTATGAATAACCTCGATAATGGCGACTTGCGGGCTGACCTCTGTTTCTGGCACTGCGGGTGTTCCTGCAGCTTTCTTAACTTTGACCGATCGCTTGATCATCCGTTCGAAATATATTCCTAGCGGTATGGGTGTATTTGTGGAACCCATGTTTGCCAGTCTATCTGCTTCTTCATTGCTGGATCTTGCAATGTGTTTCAGCTCGCACCCTTTGAAACTTCCTTCGAGTAGATTGTACATGTCGCGATACGCGACCATGTTTTCAGCGATTGCGTCATATTCTTTCATTGTCTGCTGCACAATGAGATTGGAGTCGCCGTAGATCATTAATCGGGTAGCTCCGCAGGCGACTGCCATCTTCATCCCATGCAACAGGGCTTCATATTCTACGTCGTTGTTCGATGCTGGATCATCTGGTGGAAAGTCCAATCGCAGGACGTATTGCAGCTTGTCTCCCCGAGGCGATATAAGAACAATTCCAGCTCCTGCTCCTTCGTTTCTTTTGGACCCGTCAAAGTACATTATCCAATTGCTCGCGTACTCAGGCGGACCGGGCGTTTGTAGTTCTGTCCATTCGCTTAGAAATTCCACAAGTACTTGAGATTTGACTGCGTTGCGTCCTGCATAGGTGATGTCCCAAGCGCCCAACTCGATGCTCCATTTTGCTATTCTTCCGGATGCCATAGGGTTGTTCATGATTGTCCCGAGTGACGCATCATTAACCACTGTGATGGCGTGTTCCTGGAAATAGTGCTTGAGCTTTCGGGCTGTAAGAACAACTCCATATGCGAGCTTCTGGTAATGAGGGTATCGTTGCTTGCATGGCGAGAGCACTTCACTGATGTAATAGATTGGTCGTTGGACTCCGTACGCTTTGCCTTCCTCAGGTCGCTCGACCACGATTGCTGTGCTGATGACCTGGTTTGTGGCGGCTAGGTACAAGTAAATTGGCTCCCTTTCTTGCGGTGTTGCAAGGACGCGCCTGCTTTGCAACGATCGCTTTAAGTCTGCGAACGCTTGCTTAGCTTCTGGTGTCCACTCGAATTTGTCCGTCTTCTTCAACAACTTGTAGAAGGGTAACGCTTGCTCTCCCAATCGTGCGATGAATCTGCTTAGGGCGGCTAGTCGCCCTGCGAGCTGTTGGACTTCGCGCAGATTGGTTGGCTCCTTCATGGTCAAGATTGCTTGTATTTTCTCTGGGTTGGCTTCGATGCCTCTGGCGGATACCAGGTACCCGAGAAGTTTTCCTGCGGGAACGCCAAAGACGCATTTGGTCGGATTGAGCTTGATCCGGTATGCATTAAGGGCGTCGAATGTTTCTCTAATGTCCTCGAGTAGTGTGTCCTCAACTCGAGTCTTGATGACAATGTCGTCAACGTACACCTGCACGTTCTTGCCAATGAGGTTGGCGAGGCATCTTTGCATGCAGCGCTGATATGTTGCGCCTGCGTTCTTCAGCCCGAAGGGCATTGTCGTGTAGCAGTACACACCGTGAGGTGTGATGAATGCTGTCTTTTCTTCGTCTTCTTTTTTCATCCGGATCTGATTATATCCCGAATAGGCGTCCAGGAAGGAGAGGCGTTGGCAGCCTGCCGTAGAGTCCACGATCTGGTCGATTTGCGGGAGAGGAAAATTGTCCTTGGGGCAATGCTTGTTTAATGACGTGTAGTCGATGCACACCCGAAGGATATCCGTGTTCTTTTTGGGGACCAACACCGGGTTTGCTAACCAGGTGGATATCTTGATCTCCCTGATGAATTTTGCTGCTAGCAGTCTGTTTACTTCTTCCCCGAGCCGGATGACGATCGGTCGCGATATCGTGATGCCCTTGCCTTGTCCACCTTGTTTTGTGCGATGTCAGATCGCGCGTCACGTCCTGGCTGGTCGCGGTCAGCGTCCTTCCGTGGTTCCTTGCTTCGTTTTCGCGAGCGGCTGCTGTGCTGTCGCGAGATTTTGTCTCTCGGGCTGCCTTCGCTACTGCTTCGACTGTTGCCGCGGCGTCGGGCTTCTTTTCCTCGACCACGACGTGGTGACTTGTCTTTTCCCGGCGAAGAGCTTCTGTGCATGCGGGGCGTTTCTTTATCTTTCTCCTTTTCCCTTTCTTGTCGCTCCTTCTCCAGCTGTTCTTCAGCTTTCTTGCGGTCATGGGAGGCGAGTCTTGCGGCTGCCAATCCTAGTCCTTTACGTATTTGCTTGTATTGCTCTGCCCGAGGGTCACTTTCCGTCGGTTGGTTCATCTGCATGTAAGTTGCCGCGGCTAGAACTGCAGCTGCGGGAGTTTGCGGGTAGACGTTGCCGTCGTCGTCGACTCTCATGAAGGAAGGTGCGGCTGACCTGCTGGTCCCGGCTATGGACTCGTAGTCTCTGGATGACGACGCGTGTCCCTTCCTAGATGGTCGGGTGCCGACCGAGGGTGCGAGGGACAGTTCGACTCGTCGTAGGCTTGATTCGTCCGCCGCTCTTCTACGACGGGCCAGATCTGCTCGGGCGTCTTTTATGGTTGATGCTGCTCTCACTAGGTGGTAGTGGTAGGCAGTTAGATCTTCGTGTGGCGCACCTGCCGCGGGTGGCTTACTTGTTCGCATGGCCTCCTTGGCTCGGTTCCAGGCCTCCCGCGAGACGCCGATTATGTTGCGCTCTGTTGCGCTGAGTTCGGTTTCCGGAGGCTGTTGCGATCCTGCCATGCAGACTTGGGCCAGTCGTGGCCCGTGCGTCGTAGGCGCAGATTGGAGAGCTCTTTGTACCCGAGATGGTTCCTCTGTCGAGAGGGTGTGGTAGTCGTTTGTGTTGAAGCGGATGGATTCGCCACTTTTCTCCAGAGGGAAGCGCGAGTTGACGGCTCCAGATTCAGATTCCGATTCGTCCGAGAAGTGGAGGATTCCGTCCCTGTTCGTCACGAACTTGAGGCTCCCAAACGTCAAGGTGACGCTCTTCTCCAGATCTTCGAATACCGGGCGCGATTCCGGCGAGCGAGGCGTGACCACAACAGATCCGATCCGTATAGGATTGTTCGGAGCCGTAGTCGATGGTTTCCAACGGGAGTCGGTTGTCGATGAAGCCGAAGATGCCGGTGATCCAGTGCCCGCCGTTCCCACAGACGGCGCCAATTGTCGAATCCCTGACTCAACAAATCCCTTCGGTGAACCTATCGGGTTTCGATTAGGAGAACCCATGAGCGTTGATGGAATCGTCGGCTAGACAAGGGGCAAGATTTACCCAGGTTCGGGGCCCTCGTAGAGGTAAAACCCTTACTCCTTCCTCTGTCGATCTGTATTGATGATTAGATCGGTTACAATGGTGGTGCTCGAATCGAGAGTAGGTCTCGAGTTCAAGGCTTTTGGTCGTGCGGTATTGCTTGGTCCTCTTCCGGGGGCTCTCCTGGCCTTATATAGATGGCCAGGTCTCGAATCCTATCCGGAGAGGACTCGAACTTTAACTAGGTCGGTTACATGTTTCCTAGCTTAACCCGCAAGTTAGTGCGGGTGGGCTTCACGTGGGCCTTCTGGAGTATTCCAAGGGATCCTCTTCTTGGGCCTTAACCTTGGGCCTGAGATGGGGTGTCCTTATCCGCAGGGTCCAGGATCCATATCTTCGTCACTCACCTAGCCCCTTGGCTATATAAGGAGTCCCTTGGACTAGATCTAGGGTTAGAGATCAATTTAGACTTGTTAGTTTTGCTCCTTACCCCCTCTTGTGAGGCTACTCCTATGATTTGTACCTAGGACCGTATCAAGCATACTCCCGTGATTTGTATGTAGAATCGTATCAAGATTCACCGAGTTTCCTATCCTTTCCCATTGGGATTATAAGGAATTTACAATCTTCCTCAACTAATCCTTGAGGTTCTATTGGCATGGTGGACCGGCCACGGGTGCGAAGGGGTTTCCGAAAAGGTGAGTTCGGTTGGATCCATCGTCCCGTAGGCGGCCGTTGCGACTTAGTTGACGGGAGATTTGGGTTCTTTATTTCTTACTAGTTATCTCCCCTTATTTCCCCACGATATCCCCTCGATTCCCCTCTCGTGTTCATCGTTCGTTCTTCGTGTTCATGGTCGATTCGTGAAGATCTTGCCACCCAAGAGGTTAACCCCTCCATCATCTGGTATCAGCAGCTAGATTGCCACGAATTCGACCCCCACAATCCCCCTTTCCACCAAAAAATTTCTTCCCCAACCCTTAATTCAAAAATTTCACCAAAAATAGCCTCAAAAGGGATTTTGACCGATCTGTTGATATGTCGATTTTTTCGTGAATTTGTTGCTTAAGACCATTCTCCACCTTTCTATTTAGCCACTTTTCCCCAATTTGAGACAAATAAAAAACATATTGAAGATGGATGAATATATGGACGTTGATTGCTTCAATATGGTTGTGCGCATACTCGCGTGCCATGAGATCCAATTTTTTCGTGACATTCCAGCTCACTATATGGATCTAAACTTTTGTGTAAGTTATTTTAATTTCCTACATATATTTTTTCTCATATTGCTAATGTTTACTATTATTATTTTAGACAATGTCTCATTTTGCACGAGATTCAAGTGGTCGTGGAAGGATTGATTTTGACCAGCTAGCAAAGTTATTTCATAGCTGGCCTAATAGCAGGGAATATCATATATAAGAATGTGGCACGGTGAGAGTTTATTACTTTAGTCATGAGAGTGCTTCATTCTGTCTCAAGGTGATTTATTTATTATTTGTAAACATTTTATTACAGATTTTCCTGCCTTATGACATTCTTGGCATATTTATATTGTTCGTGTTGGACACAAAGAAGAAAATTATCTATATTCTGGACCCGCTTCCGAGACCGACTTGGGGTGTGCATATATTAAAAAATATGGAAATTTGCAATAACATAAACCTGAATGGAAGGTCGATATCTCCAAATGGGGACGCAAAGTCCCTGTTGTTCCGACAAACTCGCACCAGTATGAAGTTTTTCACTTTAATATAACCTTACTTGATTTGCTCAACGCTCAATGTGAAATTTCATATGTATGCAGTGCTCTCTCTGGTTATTTAGTTTTTAATCTAATGCACTCATGGTGCGATGAAAAGTCGTTTTTTTTCCGATATCCACGGTGAATATTCTGAACCATACTCATTTGCTACAGTTTAAAGATGAACTTTATATGACAATGTTGTATATAATACATATGCAGGATGGTTTTGAGTTGAAAAAAAGATTTTTGGTACATATCCCGAAGTTTCAAGACAATGAGGCAATAAACAATATTCCTTATGTGGAACGAGGAGTTATTGATCGCATAAAGAGATGGATCTTCATGAAATGAAATAGTGGATGATGTTATGTTACTTATAATTTGGTTTTTAATTGTAGCTTTGAACTGTTAATTAATTGCAATTTTTAGCAAATGGTAACTAATATTTTTGTTCTTTGTGGATTTCAAATGACAAGATGTATGCATTGCAGGTTTTTTCACACATGATTGTACGTTTTAGTTATGAAATTATTGCTCTGTTGAAAATAAAACTCGCTAAATTAGAAATGACATTTATATTTTTGAAGACGTGCGTTGCATGTGCACGGCTACTAGTAAAAGAAAAGAAGGAAAATAGAAAGAAGAA